>CM032805.1:3713874-3771374 GCA_019155185.1 Beaufortia kweichowensis
TCAGTGAGGACCATCAAAGTGTGGCCAGAGGGGGCAGACTTCACACGCCAAAACAGGTTTAAACACACAGACTGGAGTATGTTTGTTTCTCAGGCAACATGTGGCGCTCACATGACCGTGACATAGACAGCTCTGTTCTGGATTACATCAACACCACCATTGACAGCGTTACAACCCAGAAACAAATCACCACATACCCAAACCAGAAGCCATGGATGAACAAGGAGGTGCGCCTCCTGCTGAACGCTTTGAGAGAAACTGCCACCAAGCTCACACCTGTAAACAATCACCCGCCCATTACATTCACCTCCACAGATGTTTACACCGCACTAAGCCGGATCAACTGCCAGACCAGATGGCATTCCCAGGCGCGTACTCAGGGCATGTGCAGAGCAGCTCACTGGGGTTTTTACAGACATTTTTAACATGTCTCTAGGTCAAGCAGCTGTGCCTGCATGCTTCAAATCTACCTCCATTGTGCCAGTGCCGAAACACTCTGGTCCAACATGCGTGAATGACTACTGCCCTGTGGCACATTTGATTCCATCCACATCAACGGGATGGCTGTTGAGCGTGTCCCCTGCTTCAAGTTCCTGGGTATCCCACATCTCAGAGGACCTGTCCTGGACCTCCAACACCTCCAGCCTTGTCAAGAAGGCTCACCAGCGACTCTTCTTCTTGAGGACACTAAAGAGGAATCAGATGTCCTCAGCTATCCTGTTGAACTTCTATCGCTGCACAATAGAGAGTGTCCTAACCAACTGTGTCACAGTCTGGTATGGGAGCTGCTCTATCGCGGAGCGCAAGGCACTGCAGAGGGTGGTGAAAACCGCCCAGCGCATCACAGGAACTTCACTTCCCGCCATTGAGGACATCCAAAGGAAACACTGGGGGCGCTAGCGAGTACCGCATGGAGTAGACGTGTTTTTCTTGTGTGCTTCATTTCCCTTGATTATTCTTTATTTTTTCTAATAATTTTACTGTTAACTGTTGCTCATTATCATCCTTAACGATCGCAGACGATATGACTAAGCCAAAATCAAAGAAAGGAGACAAATTAGCTGAGGAATCAGGTGAACAAAGTGTCTGTCAGTCGGACGACGCTCAGGCCGTTGCTACCCCCACGGACCCTGTTAACCTCGCTGACATTATGGAGGCTATCAAATCAATGAACGGCTCCATGAATGGAAAATTCGATTCTTTGGAATCTACGTTGTCTCAGGCTTTGGCAACACTGTCGGAAGTCACTTCACGAGTTACGGAGCTTGAAAAGGCCAGCGCAGATTACAAGGGCCACATTGCTGAACTTGAGGTTCATTGTCGTGACTGGTTCGAAACATGCAAATCTCTGACATCTAAGCTAGATGATCTTGAAGGGCGCTCACGGCGGCAAAATATTAAGATCATCTGTCTGCCCGAAAATGTGGAGGAGGGCCACCCGAGCTAGCTGGAATGTGCGCGGCTTGAATGGTCAGGTGAAGTGAGCTAAAGTGTTTTCGTATTTACGCTCCATCTCAGCTGATGTAATTTTCCTACAAAAATGTAATTGGATTTCCCATGGATTTCAATCAACCTTTTCGTGTAGGGCCAGAGGGGTTGCAATTTTATTTCGTAATTCAGTTCTGTTCAAACACATATCTATGTTAACAGATCCTAACGGTTGTTATATTCTTGTCACTGGCTTAATCGCCTCTAAACATTTTACTTTTTTGAATCTTTATGCCCCAACTATGACGATCCTGCTTTTTTTCGCAAGGTATTTAATCTTCTACCTTCTGTTACCGATACTCACTTTATAGTTGGTGGTGACTTCAATTGCATATTGGACCCTGTTTTGGACAAATTTCCTGTGCGCTTAGATCCTTCTCTTAATGCTGTGTCAGTTATTAAACATCTAGCTCTGGAGTCACTGGACATTGTTGATATCTGGAGGCTACACCATCCAACCGATAAGGAGTATTCTTTCTTTTCCCATGTCCACAAATCTTATTCAAGAATAGATTATATTTTTATAGACTCCAAATTATTACCTAACGTCTCTACATCTAAATATCATAACATACTGATCTCTGATCATTCTGCTGTTACAGTGTCTTTTGATTTTGGTTGGGCAAAGCCAGGTTATAATTGGAGATTTAATGCTTACCTCCTTACTGATGTGAAATTTTGTCAGCATATTTCAGATTCCCTGTCAGAGTCTATCGAGATCAATGACAAGAGTTACGTTTCCGACTCTGTGTTGTGGGAAACTTTTAAAGTAGTGATGAGGGGATACATAATTTCCTATGAGTCGACAGCTAAGAAACTCAGACAGAAACGCTTAGTGGAAATAGATGTCCGTCTTACACAATTGGAAAAATTATACAGGGATACTCAGATATTTTTAATGATATGATGTCATTTAAATATGAATATAACAAGATTACTTCAGATCAGGTGAATGAGATGTTGTTAAAAATTAAGCAGAAACATTTTGAGACTGAGGATAAACCAGATAAACTATTAGCTCGGCAGTTAAGGGGTTCCTATGCTAGTAGATCTATTCATAGTATTGCTGACAAAGATGGTACAATTATGTCTAATCCAAAGGACATTAACAATCGCTTTATGGAATTCTATGCAGATTTGTATGAATCTAAAACTTCTGTATCATCAGAGGCTATTGAAGACTTCCTTCATTCACTTCCCCTTCCAAAATTAAGTGAACCTGACCAGGAAATGCTGAATGCCGACATCACTATTCAAGAGATACTGGATGCATTGTATGCCTTCCCTAACGGGAACTCCGTTAAACTGGCTCCGGATATGATAAAATACCTTGGTGTGGTCGTCCCCAAGAATCCAAAGGACCTTGTTAAATAGAATTTTTTTGTGTTATTAGACAACCTAAAGCGGGATATAGAAAGATGGAGATCACTCCCTATATCAATGATCGGCTGCATCAATGCAATTAAAATGGTGAGCCTTCCAAGATTTTTGTATTTGTTTCAAAATGTCCCCATTTTCCTACCCAAATCTTTCTTTAAAAGTCTTGAATCCATTATTATGCCTTTCATCTGGGATTTCAAAAGTGCTCGTATATCTAAGACTCACGTGTATAAACCTAAACACTTGGGGGGTTTGGGTCTGCCTAACTTTCTTCATTATTATTGGGCTGCAGAACTTTAATGTACTCGGGGGATTCTTTTCCTGGCGTTGCTCAAGCAGACACTCCCCCCTGGCTAGCGATAGAACAAAGTGCCTTTCTCTCTTCTCTTTCTGCGTTGGTTTTTTCAGCACCCCTGCTTAGTAAAGAGGTTCCCAAAAATAATTTAATCCTTAATAACTCTATCAAAATATGGTATCAAATTAGAAAGGTAAACAAGTTACCAAGTACTTCCCCACTTACTTCTATCTGTTATAATCATGCATTTAAACCCTCTCTTACTGATAAAGTTTTTGAGGAATGGCAAGGCAAAGGAATTTTTAGTGTTAAAGATCTGTATATTGATAAGGCTTTTGCCTCCTTTTCTCAACTCAGTGAGAAATTCAGTCTCCCTTCTTCTAATTTTTTCAGATATCTTCAGGTCAGGAGCTATGCTCGAATTAATATTTTAAATTTTAAAGTTTTGTCTTCAGATTGCAAAATGTTTGATTTATTCTTAAAATCTCCCAATTCTAGGGGCCTAATATCCTTATTCGTTAATGCTTTTAAAAATGAAACAGCCTTTTCCTCCCTTCACTTGAAATCTGCTTGGGAAGAAGATTTGGGGATTCAGATTTCCGAGATGGACTGGGATAAATGCCTTTTGTCCATTTACTCATGTTCTATAAATTCAAGACATCAATTTATTCAATATAAGGTATTGCACAGACTTCACTATTGTAAAACAAAACCTAGCAAATTCTATCCCTCTGTCTCCCACATATGTAATAAGTGTAGAAAGAAAGTTATTCTGTTGTTGTGGAAGAAAAATGTTAGGCCTGTCTTTTCTGACTGGCTTACTGCACTTACTTCAACTTTACATCTGGAAAGAATGAGATATACCATCCTTGGAAATTCTGCAAAATTTGACAAAATGTGGAAACCAGTTCTCTCTTTTTTGAAGAGCCATAAGGACTAAAAGACTTACTCAGTTATTTCAGATTGGTAACAGTGTTTCTCTATAACCTTTGCTACAACACTCCGTAGGATATGTTTGTTTTGTATATTGTCACTCTCTTTTTTTACTGATTTTTGTGCTTTATTTACATATTGAACAGAGTGTTATATGAAGGGCCTGTTTGTCTGTTACTGGTTTTTTTTTGTATGTCTGTAAAAAACCATAATAAAAATATATAACATACAAAGGAAACACTGTCTGCTTGGTTGGTGTGCTCGCCCACAGTATTCTCAAGGACTCCTCTCACCCTGCCCACAGACTGTTCTCTCCCCTGCCCTCCGGCAGGCGCTTCAGGAGCCTACGGACGAGAACCAGCAGACTGAGGAACAGCTTTTTTCCAAGAGCTGTCTCCTTATTGAACTCTGCACCTCACTGACCCCACTACCCTCTCATATACACCTACACCCTACACTAATCACATTAATATCTGTTACACTCATGCACCATTTCATGCACTACTGTCTACTTGTTCATTTGCACTCCGGATTATTTATACTTAAATTTATACACTTACTGCACAATTTGCATCTCAGTACTATGTACTGAAAATTGTAAAAACGCCATCCACTGCACTGTTTGCACTATTGATTATTCACAGCACTACCTTGCACTACATTGTACATATCCTCTTGTAAATTTTTGTCTATATTTACTGCACAATTTGTAAACCTCTGTTTATAATCCCAATTTATAATGTAAATCTGTTTATAATGCTAATTGATAATGTAAATTTCTGTCTATTGCCATCTGTATTTTATGTTCATAGTACATCCTTATCTCATCTGTAAATCTTGGCAACCTCTGTTTATAATCCGTTTACAATGCTAATTGATAATGTAAATTTCTGTCTATTTCCATCTGCATATTATGTTCATAGTACATCCCTATCTTATCTGTAAATCTTGGTAAACCTCTGTTTATAATCACACCTGTAAATAATCTTACACCTTATATCCTGCACTTTACTGCATTATGGCACTTCTGGTTAGACCTAACTGCATTTCGTTGCTCTGTACTTGTACATGTGTAATGACAATAAAGTTAAATCTAATCTAAAATCAAAAAAAAAAAATTGCACTTGACCTCATAATCTATATCCTTTAGTGATGATACACAATGAACTGTAACATAGGTTCTTGATCAGCATTAGTTGTTACAACTGATAACTGATTCACCCCTTTAGGTTTCTGTGGGACCCCTAACACCTCTTCATGGGTTCATTGGGCCTTGAAGTAGACCTTGAAAGGGCTGCTGCTGCCACCTTCCACCCACCTTCACCACCAGCTGGCCGGTACCATGGATTGGCGGGGCACTCCCTTCTGTTATGTCCACATTGTCCATATCCCCAGCATACTCCTGAAAGGTAGTTACAAGGTTGTTCTTTATTTTGTTGTCTCCATTGTTCTAGTGTTCTTGCCTGATTTCTTGGTTGGTTAGCATAGTTATTGACAATAGGCACAGGGGTATGGTGTGGATTTGGAGGAACTGTTGTACACCCTGGTTGGTACTTTGGAGGTGCAGGTGCCATAAGTGTCCTTTTCATGTCCTGGTTCATCTTTAATCACAGCAGCTTGGACTTTCTTTTTTTGCTTTTGTGTTATCTCCTCCAGTTGCACCAACTTTCTTTGCAGTCCTTTTTGTTGATTTTTTTTATTTTCAGTTCATTTCTCAGTTCATTTTAATAGCATTTCATTTTAATAGCATTCCAAAACTACGTTGCCATAAGTGGGTCTCCTTTTGGATTCTCTTTAGTCTCTTGCTTCCATTATTAATTGTCTTTGCACATATGTAATTGGGTTTTCTGTTTCTCCCAACTGCTCTGCCTTCAGCACTTGAGGGTCTACCTTGGCTGGATATGCTGCCCGCAATGCTTGCCATACTTGCAGCACAATAATAGTTCCATCCATGTAATGTGAGTCCACCGCTTGGTTTAAGTCAGCTGCAACAAGGATTTCCTCCATCTGTGTTCATCCTATAACTTTTGCCAGAACTTTTCTGCTTTAACATCTCCTACAGCTATAAGTTTGCCCATAGTCTCCTCTTCAAACACCTTAATGCACTTTCCAGCCCCCTCATGAATGGCAGGGAGTTGAGTGACTACGCCCCCCCAGGTCTTGTGTGGCCCTAGGAACATATTGGCCTTTTGCACCCTTAATTAATATCGGAAATTGTGCAGCTAATGCCCTAAGCTTTTTCTTTTGACATTCCTACTTCCCATCAGAAGACTCCTCTTCACTTACTATGCTATATTTTTATGGTATATTTTTTGGTATATTCCTAGGATGAGCACTAGAGCACATATGTGGTATGGAAGATCACACACATCGAGTAAAGAGCACAGAGTTACTGGGAACACAGACGTACCACACAACACTACAGGCAAGTAGGCACCAGGCACAAATATAGAAGGCACGTGCTGCACGTACTGCACGTAATGTTAACATGTTGATAAATGCACATATATGCATATGATATAACACTGAAACACCAATCCAGATAAATGAGAAACTATGGGGCAGTCCTAAAAAGGAATAGTCCAATGAGAAAAGATAATGGTAGAAGACCAGGAAAGGGGATGACTAAAGAGAAAAGGTAAATCATTTGCCAAGAAGAAATGGAATAAAGTAAGGAGTCAGAGACTGTAAGATCAGATGCTCTAGGATGTTCTTTGGATGATCATTGGCATCTCAGCTTTGTTGGCTCGAGCAATAAAGTTTCAGTTTCGGCACCTTCTTCTCTGAGAGATTTTTTGGAATAATAAGGGATTATTTTCCACAACAGTATAAAAGCAAATATTGAAGGATTGGTAAAAGCAGGAGTATTGATGGAAACAGTACGTGCAATACTCCAATTTTGCCAGTGATTAAAGCTAAAGAAAATCTAAATGTTGTCTTGGTCATGATTTACGAGCAATCAATGAAATAGTAGAAGATTATGCAGCTGATGTTCCAAATCCACATACGTTGCTAACAAATGTCCCACTTAATGCCAAATACTTTACTGTGATTGATCTCTGCTCTGCATATTTTAGTATTCCAGTAGCTGAAGAAAGTAGGTATTTGTTTGCATTTACATATGCAAATAAACAATACACATATTCTAGAATGGGTTTTAAACATGCTCCTCATATATTTAATCAAGTGCTTAAAAATGATTTGAATGGTCTAATCATGGATGGCATTAGAATTATTTGTTCTTCATCTTTGTAACAATGCCATAAAGACCCAAGGAGGACATAAAGTATCAAAAGCTAAGCTACAATATTGGCAAGCACAAGTAGACTACTTGGGCAGATTGATTTCACATGGTACAAAAGCTTGAGCCCCTGCTCAAGCAAAACACCATTAACACTAACAGCTGGACAGATGATGACTTTCTTGGGAATGACTGGCTTTAGTGCTGAATGGATAGAAGACTATGCAATAAAAACTCCTTTAAGAGAAATTATGAAGCAAGCAGGGTTGTAAAATTTAAGAGCTCAAGTAAACTGCAGAACTAAAAGCCCTGTATGTCAATTAGGAAAAGGTAAAATAGCAAATATTTTTACAGATACGAATATTTGCGTAAGTATATCTGAGGGTGTTCCGGAGAAAGTGGAACGAGCCCAGGAGAGAGGGACCTTATACTGTGGTGACAGCTACTCCTACAGCCGTTCAAGTGGAAGGAAGTACCATCTGGTATCATCTAAATCATTGCACCAAAGTCCCAGAAGCAAATCCAGAATCGCAGAAAGAGGGAAGTGAATGACATTCAACAGAGTGAGGAAAACAAACAAGAAAAGGTCCAAAACAGCTCAAATGGGTAAGGGGATTCTAAGGAAGAAGGGGATGATAAAAGACAAGAGAGTTTGAATATACACAAAGAGTTAAAAACACAGGACACAGTGCAAGACAGTCACATCCATGGGAAAGATACACAAAGAATTGAACAAGAAGATAACAATGATAAGAGGTTGCCTAATGATCCTCAGGTTTGCATGGCAGATTCAAGCTGCTGAAGTCAACAGCAACGAGACTTCCATGCAATTTACTTTTCATCCAACAATCGCAGCCAGTAATAGTTCAATAAGAATTTTAGCAGAAGAAGAAACAAATAAGGGACAAATTAGAACTCTTGAAGCCCAAGGAGTGGAAAAAACAAGAAGAAGACTGTGAAAACCAAAGTGTAGAGTGAAAACCAAACTCAGTAGAGGTATATGAAGATCAAACTGTAGTTGTGGCAGACTACTTTTGGATTTGTGGCAAACAGAGACTTTTAGATACTTTGCCATTGAAATGGAAAAGATTATGTACTAGAGTTCGATTAATACAAGAAATTACCATAGCAGAATGGGCTCGCAGCAATCTACTGAAGAAAATAACATTAGAACTAAAAGAGCATATAAACCAGAGCTACCAGAATGTATATTTGGATTCAATTGGGCAACCAAGAAATATCAGTATCAGTATATAAGTATCAATTCAAACCAAGGAATGAGATAAAATCAGTATTTGAATCAATATTTTTTTGTATAACAAAAATACAGAATGGATTAATTATAATCATTATAATTAACAGCAATTCATCAATTATACAGATGATGCCTTAACTGCATTTAACTGCAGTTGGATGCAACAAGCAGAAAGCACTTTACTCCTGTGATCCAAATGATACAGAAAATGTGAATACTGTTAAATTTACATAATTGGTGCACCATGTGAGGCGTACTGTAAATTGGTGCCCCGTGTGAAGATCACTACATAATTGGTGCCCCGTGTGAGGCTAACTTAGATTGAAATGAGCCTACTGTTTTATCAACACAAGTCAATGGACATATATCAAGACTAGTAACTTTAACAGGAAACTAAATCTTTTGCTAAATTAGTAACCAGTTGCATAACAAGAGTGGTTCCCTGTAAACCTGACAGTTTCCTAGTTCTATGGTACTATTTATGTATAGGATTGGTTGCAAAGTGTATTGAAATCATGAGTGTACTGTGACAAGGATATGGAAATTCTCTGATCAAACGTTTTGTGCATATTTATAATGAATAATTGTAGCTAGCCGCTACCCAAAATTATAGCATATGACATTCCCCGTGTAAGACTATAATAGTTTATATAATAGTTTATAGTTTATAGTATGGTATATTATTATGATATATGCATATGATTATATGAAATGTTTTATATGCACATGGTATATTTGTATTACACAAATAGAATGATACCTTAAATGAGCACTAAAGCATTAGAGCACAAATATGGCATGAAAAGAGCACACACACATAGAGTAAAGAACACAGTGGTACTAGGAACATAGAGGTACAGAATAACACCACTGGGTACGTAGGTACCAGGCATGAACATATAAGGCACGTGTTGCACGTACTGCACATAATGTTAACATGTTGATATATGCAGATATATGTATATAATATAACACTGAAACACCAATCCAGGGTTGCCTTGCCACCATTATACTATAAGAACATACAAGAAAATAAGAAACCAAGGGGGCAATCCAATAATCCAACATAAAGGAATAATCCAATAAGAAAAGATAATAGTAGCAGACCAAGGAAAGGGGATGGCTAAAGAGAAAAGGTAAGTCACGAAGAAATGGAATAAAGTGAGGAGTCAGAGACTGTAAGATCAGATGCTCTTGGATGTTCTTTGGATATTCATTAGTATCTCAGCTTTGTTGGCTTGAGCAATAAAGTTTGACTTTTGGCACCTGGAACCTTCTTTTCTTAGTGATTTTTTGGATAGTGAGGGATTATTTTCCACAACATAAATTGGTGACCCCGATGTGATTAGAAAGAGGTTGGAGGGCATGGTACCGGGTACCGGTATGGGTTGGCAAGAAGGCTATCACACAAACTGGCTTACTGAAAAGTTGCATTCCACAGGTGCCGCAACAGGTGGTTCATTGCTGCATTCAGCTGTTCCGAGAATAGGCTGACACCAGGCACTCTGGAAACACAAGTTAATGTCATATAAGCATATTGTAAGCATATAAGCATTGTAAGCATATTCTTTTATTATAGTAATGGTTTATGTGATCTCAAGTCTCGTATGAGAATTGGGTACTGATATATGCTAATGTGAAATATTTTTAGCAGTATAAGCAGCATAAATAAAAGTAAACAATACAGTGAATTGAAAATAAAGTAATAAGTTGAGAAATTCTAAACATGTCTGAAAAACCAATAGAAAGAATACTATCTAGATAACCAGTTAGCAGAGAACTAATGGAGAATATATCCAGAAAATGGACTAAAAGAACTAAAAGTTTATTAACTAAATGGCCTGAAGAAGGCCCAGTTTTGATGTATCGGTATGTGAAGAAATGGAAACATTGATAAAGAATTATAAACCAAAAGATAGAAGTAAGAAAAGAGAAGCAAAAAGACAAAAAGAACATGATGCATTGAATCTATTAAAAAAAAGGGTGAATTACCTAAAAAGCATAAAGATAACTAGGGAAATACTGAATGATGATGAGGAGAAAAGCAAAGAGAAAATAAGAGAGAAGCAGTATAGGAATGAACAGAATGTAAGACCACCTCCCTACCAACCACCCAGAGCACAATTACCAGTAGTTAAGGGTATATTCAATTTGAAGGACGAGTAGAAGTGTGTGCAGACAATCCAGTGCCAGTTTGTAAAACATTATTTGATACATTAGATACAGTAGAGACCTCCCAAGGAAAATATAGGGATAGTAGACGTGATTCCATACATAGGGCTGACAACCTGAGAAAGTAAGAGTGCCTGGGTAAGGTCATCCAGCCCCGCATTTAGACACATATGCAGAAGTTAGAGCTGATGTGGAGCAGTTGATTCAGAGAGAATATGGGAGTTTGGGAAGACAATCAGAGGCTAGAAAGAAGAGCTATGCAAATATTTGACTCTCCAAGTATGCATATGGAAATTGATGATATGTTAACCTCAGCATGTTTAAGTGATCCTCCAGGACGTTGTCGATGAGAATATGGAGACTCCAGAAAGGCATGAGCGGAGAGGGGAATATTAAGGAGTGTCGGGGGGAGCTTGTACTTGGAGGATGAATTATGTGAACAGAGCCAGTGGACTTGTCAAAGAGAGAAGGGGAGAATGAGGAGAACCGCTAGTGTAGTAGAAAGCGCCCAGGATTACATGACTCTCTGATTTCACAATGGCCAATTTTGATTAAAGGAGATAAAGGACACTGTGTACCCTGGACTATGCAAGACTTGAACGGATTAATTGCCCAACCGATACACGAAGGAGCTGGACAATGAATTAGACTTTTTGAAAAAGAGACCACAAGCAAACTTCTGGCGCTGGGAGATATAAAGGCACTTCTAGATAAATGCATTAGTTGAGCAAAAATGAATGAACTGTTTAAAAGAAGCGGATTTAAATCGAGCTAAGGACAGTAACATGTATGATGGAGTAGGCTTTGATAAAGAAAGAGCTGAAATGTGGAAAGTACACAGAATGAAATATCCAACACAGATGAACCCTAAAATGTTAAAAGGAGACCCGATGGGAGAGACCAGAATCCGACAACCTATGTTCAAAAGCAACTGAAAAGATGGAAACAAGAGCTGAAGAGAGACCTGGGGGAGGATCCAGTGATGACAGCGCTATTTAGGAATGCTATTTGATGCAATGCCTCCTGCAGTAAAAACCAAGCTGGAAGATGTGGGACTTAACTCAAAATCACATAAAGACTTTGTGACTTGTTGCCCATGATGTTGAACAGTACAGAAGAAATGAAATCAAGATAAAGACTCAAGAAAGGGAGTTACAGCGGAAACTAGCAAAGTGCTGCAGTACCTTGATGATTTGTTGATTTGTGCCCTCACCCTTGAACAATGCCGTAGGAGTTTTATCAAAGTGCTGACCAGACTAGCAAAGGGGGGTCATAAAGCCTCCAGAACTAAACTACAGTACAGTCTCCCTCAAGTGGAATACTCAGGTAGAACAATAGCTTATAAAACCAGGGCCTTTTCACCTAGTCAGTTTGAAGGGATAAGTAACATATAATATATACCCCAAATATATGGGGTAAATGATGACATTTTTAGGAATGACTGAATTTAGTTCAGAATGGATAGAAGATTATGCAATAGGTTGCCTAAGCAAGTCAACAGAATCTTATAGCACAACTAACATGGACAAATGGTGCTTTGTTACCATTTGAAATGTTGAAAAGAGAATTGCACACTGCACCAGCCCCAGCTAACCCTAATTATACAAAGCCTTTTTATTTGTATGGTGTGAAAGAAGATTTTATTCATCTTAAAATGAAGGAATTATGTACTAGTTATTCTACTATTAAAAATATAAAGGAATCATGTATCGTTTTAAGTTAATAACTTTAATAAGTCAGCAGGTTGTCACATGTTTCCGTGTTGGAATCTCAGCAGGTTGTTACATATTTCTGTAGAGGCCAGTAAGGTCATCTGTTGACGTTAGTTATTTTAGTTATATATTAGTTTTAACACAATGGAAAATTAAAAAAAAACCCAGGTAAAACAAAACTACATGTATGTGTGCAAACCAACCTATATAAACCCTGTTCAACCAAACAGCCCTCAGTTTCATCTAAAGATGGGCTCGGCTTGATTGTTTTCACAATAAAGTCTATTCTTTTGGCATCATAACCCAAAGACCTTTGAGAATTTCTTCAAAATTGGGAGATGGGGAATCCACAACAGGTGCAGATTGAAAAGAGGGGTATGTAAAGGTCTAATATAACAGCCAATATAATATAGTGCTAAACTGGATAATGTAGCCCAAAACTATGACCTCTATGCTACCAAGGGCTTGCTGCTGTATAATATGCTTATGAAAAAGCTTCTTCAATAACTATGGGGTATCCAGTTTTTATTTATACATATCATAAAGTTGTTGAATTGACTGAGCATATTCTGAGTTTGGCATATTCAGTGTTATTGACTTAGCCAGATATAACACTTACAAGATTGCAGAACCATGAAGGGGAAGGAAAGCCACACGATTGTGTAGCTGAATCTTTAGCATTTACACACGTTAGACCAGACTTAGAATCCTGCCCAATGCAAGATGCTACTGTAGAATATTTTGTGGATGGATCTTTTTTCAGAGACCATCTAGAAAATCATGCTGGATTTGCAGTAGTAAAAAAGAAGGGAATGAATTTGTTTCTGTTATCTCACTGCATTAATCAACCATGTTCTGCTCAATTAGCAGAGTTGAAAGCCCTTACTGTAGCCTGTCAGTTAGCAAAAGGCCAAACGGCAAATGTATACACAGACACAGACTTATGATGGGCCTACTTTGGAACAATTGCAAGTTGAACTGAGAAATTATATGAGACAACTAACTGCTATACATGAGACTGTGCATTCACAGGAACAAAGACGAGCGCTGAGAGAGGACGAGGAAGTGCCGTGTCCAGTAGTTCCCTGAGACTGTATCTCAGAGTCTTCCGGAGGAAGTGGAATGAGCTACGAAGAGAAGGGCCATATACAGTTGTAAGAGCAACAGCTACAGCTGTACAAGTTGAAGGGAGTACCACGTGGTATCATTTGAATCATTGCACCAGAGTTCCAGTACTGAGACATCGAGACACAGAGGAAATAGAGAATCAACCAGTCAGAAAATGATGCAGAATCATATGACAACCAAGAGAAAGACATCGCTAGATTCAACCATGAAACAACAATCGCAAATCAGGTACAGACTTATTCAAGCCATAATCATGATCTTGATGTTGTTGCAGAATAAGAAACGACAAGAGACAGTCCGAGACGGACACAAACGAAGAAAGGAAATTTTCCTTTCCAAGAATCTTCTGCAACAGCGGTCGAGCCACATTGAAGGTGGAGATGAGGAAAGTAGTAATTTATGGCCTGATGTTCCTGTCAGTACTGCAAGGTCTGCCGTTAAACACAGGGACACCCAGTCCACGCTTCCTGTCAACAAAATTCTAAACAAACGATTCCTCTAATGTGGTATGGACACTCTCATTCTGAACTGTGTTCCGATGAGAGACTATTGAATACAGCAAGATATAATGAGTGGTATAAATGGGCACAATTCACAGTAAAACTGAATAATTGTGTATTCTGTACATCATCACCTTTGAGTAGTCACCTTACTCAAATCCAATCCAATTGTCCCCAATCCATATTCCTACAGACACTGTGCACAACATTATGCAAAATATTGTGATATAGAAGATGTGAAGGTACCATTTTGTCCAGCAGAAAGTTTAGCTATTGCAGGAAATCCTGATATTGAAATAAGTTTGAATAACGAAAAATGGAGTATGGAATGCAAAGATATAAATATGATATTGTCAATAAATAAAGCTGAGGCAATTTTGGGGAATTGTAATACTATATGGTATCTTAATGAACAAATGTATGATCGTGAAAATGTATGGACAGCATATAATCGCATGCTTGGGTATAACAGATAATTTTATGGTGATAACCAGAAATGAACACTACAGTTCCCATTGATAGAGACATATAAGGAGCAACTCACTCCTATAGCTAATTATTTTTGGTTGTGTGGGGGGGAAAAATTAAGATCTGTTCTCCTTAAAAACTGGAGTGGACGATGTGCCAGAGTGAAACTAATACAAGAGGTTACTATATTTTCATGGGATCCAGACAATTTTAAGAAAAATATTCCCACAGCAGGAGAAGTTATTGTTACCTAGAGTAAAGCGGTCTTAACAAAAAGATCCTAATGTATATTTAGATTCGATTGGACAACCTAGAGGTATCCAAAATGAATTTAAATCTAGGGATGAATTAAAATCTGGATTTGAATCTATATTTATATGGATAACACCTAACAAAAATGCAGAATGGATGAATTACTTGCATTACAATCAGCAAAGATTTATCAATTATACTGATGATGCCCTGGAAGCGATTGATTGAAGTAAAATGACCTGGCAGAATCAACAAGTACTTAATTAATTATTAGCTGAAAAAAGAGAGAATTTGTATGATGTTTGGTAATGATTGTTGTACTTATATTCCCAATAATACAGCCCCTGATGGAGCGTGTACCAAAGCCGATAGAACTGAAGAATCTGTGAGAAGGAGTGGCTGTTAACGCAGGCTATGATGCTAACAACCGGTCATGGTTTAATTCACTATTTAACTCATGGCAGGGATAAGTATATATATATAACGTGTGTAATAAGTATAACGTGTGGAATTGCATTAGTTGTTTTTGCTATCTTGTTTTGTTGTATGATTCCTGTTCTCAGGTCCATGATGACCAAAACTGCAGCCACACAAATGATTCTTCAAACACGAATCCACACACCTCAAAATAATCTTGTTCATATGCTTAATTCAACTGTTGTTTATGATCCAGATAGTTATGCTTATGAGTCTAATCACTTTAAACCTTAAAAGGGTTGCCACTGCTTTTCTTTGTCTTTTCACAATGGTTATGCATAGTTAGGGAGATAGCGTAAAATTGTATTTTTGTTATTTTCTTTTAAGATTGCAGCATAGAAAGCCTTTGTAGTTTGAATAGGCAGTTATTTAGACATTATTATGTTTATTGTTTGGGCACAAAACCCTTACAGTTATATTTTATGCACTCTGATATTATGTTCATTGCTTTAACATGAACTGAGAATAAGAAAAAGGTACCTTGACCCAGATGACCTCACCAGATAGTGTCCCAGGTGCCGCGTTTGTGTGGGTTCTTCTGGCAACGTTGGAGGACATCCCCTGATATTCTACTCCAGCACCATCACACTATATAACAATGTACTTTTTGAAAATTGTATTATTCATTTATGTGTGGGACTTTTAAGTCCAAGAGGGGGGAATATATGGTATATTTTTTATGTTATATGTATATGATTATATGAAATATTTTATATGCACATGGTATATTTGTATTACACAAATAGAATGATATCTTACACTAACCCAACCCTAAGGCACTAGAGCAAGTGTTTGCATGAAAAGAGCACACACACATAGAGTAAAGAACACAGTGGTACTAGGACCATAGAGGTACAGAATAACACCACTGGGTACGTAGGTACCAGGCATGAACATAGAATGCACGTGTTGCACGTACTGCACATAATGTTAACATGTTGAAATATGTATATCAAGATATTCATTGGTATCTCAGCTTTGTTGGCTCGAGCAATAAAGTTTGACTTTTGGCACCTGGAACTTTCTTTTCTTAGTGTTTTTTTGGATAGTGAGGGATTATTTTCAACAACAATAGTCACAGAGTTTCTGTATGAAACCTGTTAGGTAGTAGTTAGGTAATGCCCTCTGACAAATCATAGACAATTGATAATTCTTATCTCAAGCTTGTGGGACATCCATTGTCTTAGTAGCCCAAAGCTGCTTACACTTTTAAGTAACCTTTAAGGGTGCTGTATTCATTTAATATTGATTAAAATGGCAGATATGACAGCAAAATGAATTCAATGGAATTGAATTGAATCCAACTTTTAAAGCTTCTTTCTAGCATAGCGCTAAATTGGCCTATCCAGCTAACTCAGGTAACAAATAAGAGCAGGATGAAGAAAATTATATAAAGTTTCAAGAACTCATATTAACTCAGATGTCTGATTTGCGTAAGGACAATGAACAGTTAAGGGCAAAAACCTTACATTGTCAGCACAAGACCTGTGGGTTCTTATTAAGAGTCAAGAATTAGTAAATAGTATGTTAATAGATGATCATTCAGACATGAAAACAGAACTTAAACTGTGTTTAAACATGGCCGTACTACTAAAAAGCTACAACACAGAAATGGTCACTCTGCAAACAGAGCTGACCCATGCTCAAGAGAAACTGTCAGCACAGACAGACCTGTTAAACGAAGTAAGTGCTAGTGAGCAACAGACCAAAGCTAAGTTACAGTCAGCCTTAGTTGAAGTATCCAAGTTAAAAGATGCTCTTGAAAGAGAACAGAGACTTTGCAGTAAGGCCTATGAGCAGTCACAAAGGCTTGGATGCCAGTTGCATTATTCTGAACAGGCCCAAATTAAGTTGAGAGAAGATGTGGGTACAGCAGATGATGAGCTACAAGATATGAAGGATAGCCATGAAAGAATTGCTGTAGAGACCAGGAGTGGGAAGATAAAGCAGTTGCTGTTGAAAAAAGACTTGAGGAAATGAGGAAAATAATGGATGAAATGGATATAGCCCTTTTGAGCAATCTGAACCATCTAATTTGTGCTTTGGATCTATACAGTGATCCCTGATCCAATACCTTACAGCCCAGCAGAAAGACAGCGCTACCAGACGCATAGTAATGCTGTAGCCGCTGCCCTGCGGGGGATTCAGGGTCTAACGCATATGGACGTTTGGAGCCAGCATGGGCACTTATGCTGGCTCCAAACGTCCATATGCGTTAGACCCTGAATCCCCCGCAGAGGGAAGACTAGTCGCCCACTCCCCGAACCTCCTAGTCTGGCTATATCCAGGGACAACAGACTGAGGCTAGTTGAGGGAATTAGCACGAGACATTGAAGTATTAAACCCCAAAATCCCAAGAAGCAACATAGAGCTTTATCTTAAAGATGTCAATTATGCTTTATCTTACATCCCTGAGGTCATGGCAGACAAACTATTTCTTCTGAGAAAGACAACAACACAAGTTGTCCATGGCTTCATGGAGAGTCAGGCTCCAGCAGTTGCTCTCAGTTATCCTGAAATGTGCAGGGCTCTAATAGCAGAATATACCTTATACCAGAACCCATCTGCTTCCCGTCTATCTGCCTTACAGGCTTAGCAAGGTCGCTATGAATCCCCAAAAGAGTTCTATGAGCTTATTTTGCTGGCACAGATTCCCTTGGAGCGAAAGAAGATGTAATGTTTAAGAGTCTGTTTATCAATACATTGTACCCTACTATTAGGAAACCACTCACACTCCAGATAGATGTTGATCAAATCTCTGGGAGAATGAGAAAATGGGCACAGACAGGAAAAATAGAGTGACTATGTCAGAACCTCCCATACATAGGTTTTCCCATTCCAGGAAATACAACCATTCTTCCCAGTTTAAGTCCAGTGAGTTACGCCAGAGCACTCAGATCGTGGAGCAAAGCTAGTGAAAGGGGGGTCATGGGAAATCTTATAGCGGAACAGGGTTTTCAGGACCAGAACTAAGACACTAAGACCCTGTATCTATTAGACAGTACACTAGCCACAGAAGTTTTTTTATTATTACTCCTGTCCCCTTTAATCTAAAACTTTCAGTCATCCCCCACAGCAAAAAGTTACTTAAAGTTACTGCCTGTAAGTATGAAGAAGTCATTGCTGACTGTGTTTGGATTGTGCAATTTGTTGTTAGTTCTATAATGCCATCTTTTTCAAAAGATCAATTGTTCTTAACTCAACTGTCAACTTATATACAGTACAGCCCTCAAACTACTACCACAGTGTAGGGAGGGGAATGGATGTCATACAACATGATTATGCCATTAAACATGTCTGTATACTGATGCAAGGTATCTAATCAACTGCAGTACAATGTCTTCATACTTTTAGTACTGGATGAACTAGATGGGAACAGGAAACACAGATAACCATGCAAGCAATGCAAGTGTTCATAGCTTACAGCTCACACATTGTATACCAGATCATGTCATACCAGACACTTCATTTAACTTCCTGTTAAATCTGCTAAAACATTTAATAATGTTTATCAGTAATTAGTTATTTACCAATTACCTTTAGGATATCTTTAGAAATTTCATTCTTCTTCTCTTCTTTCTTTAGAAACTTAAGTATTCGATGGCCTACTTTTCTAATAGCGATTCCCTATATGGAATATATACACATACAGCATATTAACCTGTACTTTACTTTAAATGCCTATGGTCATGGAGGAGGTGAGGTTTGTTGTTTCTTTGTTCATTCATAAGGGTAAAATAATAACTGCATGCATGAGTTAGAGTGAGAAAAAAATGTAAATGAAATGGCCCAAAATCAGTGAGTAGAGGTGATTTTTTAGGAAGGGTGCTATTGATGCTGTGAAAAATTAAGTGTTAAATTGGTCAGTACATAAAAATTTGATTGAAAAAAGTTGATTGTATTTAGGAATATAAATTAAGGAAGAGTTGGATTAAAATAAGAAAGGATGGGGTGCTATCAAAGAATAATGGCAACTACTTGATGATGGAACTTAAAATGGTACCCTCAGAATGCATTACGAAATTAGAAAGTACTGGTAGTGTCTATCCACTATTTTCCTTAAAACTGTGTTATTTTACCTGATGTTGTTATTTTACAACGTCTGTGAATTTTAACATTGTGTTAAGAACATATAATTAAGGTCTCAACAAAATGGCATCAGAGAACAAAAAATATGCCTGGCCCAAAGAGGGGATTGTGTGAGGAAATGGAAACACTGGTAAAAAAAATTATACTTTTACACTTGTATCGCATTTTGTTTACACTGCACTGTCCAAAAACACTTAAATCGTGTGCAGAAAGACGATTCTCAAAATTATCATATTCAGAAACAGCAGTCAACAACACTCAGGAAGGAATGCTTTCTCTGCAAGTTAAATATGTCACTACATATTTTACAGATTGCTTTTAAATCACTTTCATATTGCTGAAATCGCTGGCAGAGCACAGTTTCTGACTTCACATGCTCTGTGTCACAGGAGTAAAACGTTCATTAATACTATCTGTTTTTTCATTCAAATGTACTATTCTCGTTTTTTAGCGTTTATGCGTAGAGTGTTGATGAAAAATACTGCAGTCGCCAGCAAGAACGATATTTCGTCCTAATTCAATGCTGTTGTGATTGGTAACGCTAAAAAGACTGCAAAACACATTTTACCACTTGTATCGAATTTTGGTAACACTGCACTGTCCGGAAACATTGTGTGCAGAAAGTCGATTTTTAAGATTAACCTACTCCATGACAGCAGCATTTATAAAATGATTCTTTACTTGCACAGATGATTTTGGCACTTCTTTAGGCTTTTAACATAATGTTTGCTGATGGACACGGAAATCGCTTGCAGAGTGTAGATTCTGACTCTTCACATGACAGTGGCAGTCAGAATAGAACGCTTTCTCTGCAAATTCATTCTGTCACGCTTTCAGGTTTTGATTACAATGAATTGCTCGCAAACACTCAAATCTTTTGTGGAACATAGTTTCTCACTCTTTACTTTTGAAAGCAACAGTCAAGAAAGAATGCTTTCCCTGTTGAAACAGCAACTATAAAAGGTTTCTCACATCTTTTGGATTTTCACACGAGGTAAAACTGAGCAACACTGAATTCGCGTGCAGAAAGAAATTTCTCCCTAAGTCCCTTTTGTAATGGCAAGAATGTAGTTTCTCACGAAGTCGGATTTTCCATGCTAGCAATGTTCATTAATATTTCTGTTTTCTCATTCAAATGTACTATTCTCGTTTTCTGACAGCGTTTATGTGTTAGAACATTGATGAGAAATACTGAATTCGCCAGGAGAACGATGTATCTTCATTTTAGTTACACTGTGCTGTCCAGAAACACTTAAATCGTGTGCAGGAAAACGTTTCTCAAAAGAATAATTTTCTATGACAGTAGCACTTGTAAAATGATGCTTTACTTGCAAATGTGATTTTGTCACTTCTTTTGGGTTTAACTAATGATGTTCTAATCGACAATGAAATAGCTCGCAGAGCACATATTCTGACTTGGGCACTCTTTACTTCTTACAGACACAGTCAATAAAGAAAGCTTTCCTTGCAAGTTGCATATGTCACTACTTTTCAGATTGCTTTTAAATCACTTTCCAATAGCTTAAATCGCTGGCAGTGCACAGTTTCTGACTTAGACAGTATTCACTTCATTTGGATCACAGCAGTAAAGTGCAGAATACATTTTCTCACGTAAACGGGTTTTCCATGTTAGCAATGTTCTTAATATTTCCGTTTTCTCATTCAAATGTACTTTTTTCATTTTTTAGCGTTTGTGTGTTAGAGCCTTATGACAAATACTGAATTGCCAGCAGAACGACATATCTTCCTAAATCAATGCTGTTGGTAATGCTAAAACGACTGCCAAAACACATTTTACCACTTGTGTCAGCATTTTCGTTACACTGCACTGCTACTTTTTTCTGCTACCTTGAATGATCACGTTACCTTTCCATATACTTATGGCTATTTGCACACTCATGATATATATTTATACTTTAAGCAAGCACAAGCATGCATACACTGAAGACTCTTATAGCTGCTTTATATTTTATCAGGCTTCATAGCTACCTGTATAATTTCTGCACTCTAATGTTTTTTACGTTGTAATCATCACACATTTATAATTTACTCTCATGCACTCCTCCACATCCTGGCCAAATTATGTAATTGTACTCTGCTGGAGAATGAAACCAAACCTCTCCACACTTGACTAGAAGGAAGTAAAAGATCCTGCCTCCCTAATTTACATTGCTGTCTGCATGGACATGTTTTGGCTCAGTATTTCACATTAGAATATGTGTTTTTTACATCTTTTTGTACAATTCATCTTCTTTAGAATCACTTGAGTTCTCCTCTAATTGCATATTCCGGTTTGGATACATTGAATGCATTGAATCCATTTTCCATCTTGATATCGTAACATTTCCATTTGTTTAACTGTTGCATTGATAATGAATGATTTAAAAATAGGGAATACACAACAAAACGACAACTTTTTATGTAGCTCTACTATAAGGCACAGGGAGTGTTCGACCAGTAAGCATTTCATGCGGCGTAAGATAAGTTAGTTTGCATGCGATAACTCATTAAAGCTAATGGCAAAGCATCAGCCCAGGTTAGTTTAGTACTTTAACATATTTTGTTTAGTTTGGCCGTGAGGGTGCCATTTATCCTTTCCACCATTCCTTGTGATTGAGGATTATAAACATCTTTGTTTTATTCCTAACTGCTGTAATACTTGTTACAAATACCACCTACTAAATCTGTCTATCACCACCACCAATCTATATTTCTCTTTTAGTCGTTTTATCACATCCACATAATCCATTACTAAATGTTTAAATGGTCCTTTTGGTACTGGTATAAGACATGTGTTGCTGTCCCTTTTGTTACATTATATTTGGCACATACTTCACATGTAGACAAGAATTCATCTACCATTGATTGTAAATATGGAACCCAATATCCCTGTTGTTTTCTTTTCCTTATCACTTCTATGGTATATTTTTATGGTATATTTTTGGTGTATATATATATATATATGATGAGGAAAGAGCACACACACGTAGAGTAAAGAGCACAGAGATACCGAACGGTACTAGAAACACAGAGGTACCGAACAACACCACAGGCATGTAGGCACTAACATAAAAGGCATGTGCTACACGTACTGCACGTAAACCCTAGGTAGTGCACGAGCTAGGTAGCTCGAGGGGTGAGACACCCCAGTAAATCCTGTAGGTACAGGCATTGCAAGAGGTGTGAGCGCAAGAAGGTAGCTCGAGGGGTGAGACACCCCAGGAAATCCTGTAGGTACAGGTCACACAAAAGGTGTGAGCCCAAGAAGGGCACCCTGATAAATCCTGTAGGTACTCTATGAGTATTGGGTAGTGATATTTGCTGAAGTGATAAAGTGACAAATTTTTAGCAGTATAAGCAGTATTAATAAAAGTAGAGAATACAGTGTATTGAGTATAAAGTATAATAAGTTAAGAAACTCTAAACCAATTGAAAGAATAAAGGCTAGATACCCAGTCAGCTGAGAACTAATTGAATATATCCACAAAATGGACTAAAAGAACTAAAAGATTACTTTCCTGTAGGAAATGGCCTGAAGAAGGCACTTTTTAGGCACTGTATGTGAAGAGATGGGAGCATTAATAATTATAAACCAAAAGAGAAGCAAAAAGGCAGAAAGAACTTATTTATTGAAAAAAAGGGGTTAATTACCTATAAAGTATAAACCTAACTGGAAAAATATTAAATGAAGATGATGAGAAAATGAAAGAAAAAGCAACAGAAAAAAAAGAGAAATTAAGAGATTGTAAGAGAATGAAGAGTATGTAAGACCACCTTCCCTATGAACCATCCAGAGCTCAATTACTAGTAGTAAAGGGGATATTCAAGTAGAAGTGTATACAGAGAATGCAGCACAGGCTTGTGATACAGTATCTGGTGCACTAGCCATAGCAGAAACTTCCCAGGGGAGACCTAGCGATTGTAGACATAATTTAATGGCTGACCCTGCACAGGGTCAAGACATACTACTGCAGTGGAGCAAAAATGAATGAACTGTTAAAAGAAGCTGATTTAAAAGGAGAGTAACATGTATGATGAAGTATGCTTTGATAAAGAAATGTAATGTGGAAAGTATACAGAATGAAATATCCAACACAGATGGACTCTAAAATGTAAAAGGAGACCCGATGAGAGAGACGAGAATCCGACAACCTATGTTAAAAGCAACTAAAGAGATGGAAACAAGAGCTGAAGAGAGTCCTGGGGGAGGATCCAGTGATGACAGCGCTATTTAGGAATGCTATTTGATGCAATGCCTCCTGCAGTAAAAACCAAGCTGGAAGATGTGGTGGGACTTAACTCAAAACCATATAGATGATTTTTTGATTTGTGCCCCCACCCTTGAACAATGCCGTAGAAGTTTTATCAAAGTGCTGACCAGACTAGCAGAGGGGGCCTCCAGAACTAAACTACAGTACAGTCACCCTCAAGTGGAATACTCAGGTAGAACTTATAATAGCTTATAAAACCAGGGTCATTTTACCTAGTCAGTTAGAAGGGATAAGTAAAATAGCTTTACCTCAAAATATGGGGCAATTTATGACATTTTTAGGAATGACTGAATTTAGTTCAGAATGAATAGAAGATTATACAATAAAGGTTGCCCCTCTAAGAGTATTAATGAAACAAGCAAGTCAACAGAATCTTATAGCACAACTAACATGGACAAATGATGCTTTGTTACCATTTGAAATGTTGCAAAGAGAGTTGCAGATTGCACCAGCCCCAGCTAACCCTAATTATACTAAGTCTTTTTCTTTGTATGTTGCAGATCGAAAAGAGGGGTATGTTTCAGCAGTACTTATGCAAGAAACATGTAAAGGTTGAGTATAAAAGTCAATATATTATAGTGCTAAACTGGATAGTGTAGCTACCAAGGGCTTGTTGCTGTATATAATGCTTATGAAAAAGTTTCTTTAATAACAAATCCAGTTTTAATTTATGCATATCATAAAGTTGTTGAGTTGACTGAGCAAGGAAGATTTGTTCTTACACAAGCAAGGTGTTTGGCATATTCAGTGTTATTGACATATCCAGCTATAACACTTAAAAGATGCAGAACCATAAATCCAGCTAATTTCATAACTTTAGAAGGGGAAGGAAGGCCACACGATTGTGTAGCTGAATCTTCTGTTGCATTTACACACCTCAGACCAGACTTAGAATCGTGCCTAATGCAAGATGCTACTGTTGCATATTTTGTGGATGGATCTTTTTTCAAAGACCATCTAGAAAATCATGCTGGATATGCAGTAGTAAAGAAAGAAGGGAATAAATTTGTTTCTTTTATTTCACAGCATTGTGAACAGCAATGTTCAGCTCAATTAGCTGAGTTGAAAGCCTTTGCAAAAGACCAAACTGCAAATGTATAAAACCGACTCAGCATACACAAATGGGATAGGTCACTTTCTTGGAGCAGTTTGGACCCAGAGAGATTTAAGAAAAGTGATGAAACACCTATCCGACATGCAGAACGGAGCAACTAATGTCTGCCATTGTCGATTAGCAAACATCATTAGATAAACCCAAAAGAAGTGACAAAATCACATTTGCAAGTAAAACATCATTTTACAAGTGCTACTGTCATAGAAAATGATTATTTTTAGAAACGTCTTTCTGCACACGATTTAAGTGTTTCTGAACAGCACAGTGTAACTGAAATACGATAGAACTGGTAAAATGTCTTTTTAGCGTATCCATCACAACACAATAGAAATATGGTTCGGCTGGCCAATTCAGTATTTTTTATCAATGCTCTAAAACACAACCGCTAAAAAATAACAAAAAGTACATTTGAATGAGAAAACGGAAATATTAAGAACATTGCTAACATGCAAAAACCGTTTACCTGAGAAACTAAATTCTGCACTTTACTCGTGTGATCCAAATGATACAGAACATGTGGATACTGTCTAAGTCAGAAACTGTGCTCTGCCAGCGTTTTAATCTTCATGAAAGATATTTTAAAGCAATCTGAAAAGTAGTGACATATGCTACTTGCTGGGAAAGCTTTCTTTTTTGACTGTTGCTGTCAGAAATAAAGAGTGCCATAGTCAGAATATGTGCTCTGCGAGCTAATTCATTGTCGATTAGCTAACATCATAAATTAAACCCAAAAGAAGTGACAAAATCACATTTGCAAGTAAAACATCATTTTACAAGTGCTACTGTCATAGAAAATGATTATTGTGAGAAACGTTTTCCTGCACACGATTTAAGTGTTTCTGGACAGCACAGTGTAACTGAAATACGATAGAACTGGTAAAATGTCTTTTTAGCGTATCCATCACAACACAATAGAAATATGGTTCGGCTGGCCAATTCAGTATTATTTATCAATGCTCTGAAACACAACCGCTAAAAAATAACAAAAAGTACCTTTGAATGAGAAAACGGAAATATTAAGACCATTGCTAACATGCAAAAACCCTTTACCTGAGAAACTAAATTCTGCACTTTACTCGTGTGATCCAAATGATACAGAACATGTGGATACTGTCTAAGTCAGAAACTGTGCTCTGCCAGCGTTTTAATCTATATGAAAGATATTTTAAAGCAATCTGAAAAGTAATGACATATGCAACTTGCAGGGAAAGCTTTCTTTCTTGACTGTTGCTGTCAGAAGTAAAGAGTGCCCAAGTCAGAATATGTGCTCTGCGAGCTAATTCATTGTCGATTAGCTAACATCATAAGTTAAACCCAAAAGAAGTGACAAAATCACATTTGCAAGTAAAACATCATTTAACAAGTGCTAGAAATAATTCAGTATTATTTAGAAAATGATTATTGTGAGAAACGTTTTCCTGCACACGATTTAAGTGTTTCTGGACAGCACAGTTTAAATAAAATGCGATAGAAGTGGTAAAATGTCTTTTTAGCGTCACCATCACAACAAAATAGAAATATGGTTCGGCTGGCCAATTCAGTATTTTTTATCAATGCTCTAAAACACAACCGCTAAAAAATAACAAAAAGTACATTTGAATGAGAAAACGGAAATATTAAGAACATTGCTAAACATGCAAAAACCGTTTACCTGAGAAACTAAATTCTGCACTTTACTCGTGTGATCCAAATGATACAGAACATGTGGATACTGTCTAAGTCAGAAACTGTGCTCTGCCAGCGTTTTAATCTTTAGGAAAGATATTTTAAAGCAATCTGAAAAGTAGTGACATATGCAACTTGCAGGGAAAGCTTTCTTTCTTGACTGTTGCTGTCAGAAGTAAAGAGTGCCATAGTCAGAATATGTGCTCTGCGAGCTAATTCATTGTAGATTAGCTAACATCATAAGTTAAACCCAAAAGAAGTGACAAAATCACATTTGCAAGTAAAACATCATTTTACAAGTGCTACTGTCATAGAAAATGATTATTTTGAGAAATGTCTTTCTGCACACGATTTAAGTGTATCTGAACAGCACAGTGTAACTGAAATGCGATAGAATTGGTAAAATGTCTTTTTAGCGTATCCATCACAACATAATAGAAATATGGTTCGGCTGGCCAATTTAGTATTATTTATCAATGTTCTTAAGCACAATCGCTAAAAAAATAACAAAAAGTACATTTGAATGAGAAAACGGAAATATTAAGAACATTGCTAATATGCAAAAACCGTTTACGTGAGAAACTAAATTCTGCACTTTACTCGTGTGATCCAAATGATACAGAACATGTGGATACTGTCTAAATCAGAAACTGTGCTCTGCCAGCGTTTTATTTTATATAAAAGTGAATTAAAAGCAATCTGAAATGTATTGATATATGTAAATTGTAGGGAACTCCTTGACTCCTCCTTGACTGTTGCTTTTAGAAATAAAGAGAGCCAGAGTAAGAATATGTGCTCTGCGAGCGATTGCATTGTCGATTAGCAAACATCTTTAGTTAAACCCAAAAGAAGTGATAAAATCACATTTGCAAGAAAAACATCATTTAACAAGTGCTACTGTCATAGAAAATTATTATTTTGAGAAACGTCTTTCTACACACGATTTAAGTGTTTCTGGACAGCACAGTGTAACTGAAATGCGATAGAAGTTGTAAAATGTCTTTTTACAATTAACATCACAACAGAATAGAATTATGGTTCTGCTGGCCAATTCAGTATTATTTATCAATGCTCTAACATACAAACGCTAAAAAAGGAGAAAAGTACATTTGAATGAGAAAACGGAAATATTTAGAACATTGCTAACATGCAAAATCCGTTTACGTGAGAAACTAAATTCTGCACTTTACTCGTGTGATCCAAATGATACAGAACATGTGAACACTGTCTAAGTCCAAGTGTTTTTGGACAGTGCAGTGTAACCAAAATGCGATACAAGTGAAGCGATGTGTTTTTCATGTAAAGCAGGTTTCTTCCCATTACAAAAGCAGGTAGAAATTTCTTTCTGCAGGAGAATTCAGTGTTGCTCAGTTTTACCTCCTGCACTTTACTCCTGTGATCCAAATGATACAGAACATGTGAAACCTGCCCACATCAGAATCTGTGCTCTGCAAGTATTTTCAGTTATATGGAAGGTGATATAAAAGCAATCTGAAAAGTAGTGACATATTTAACTTGCATAGAAAGTATTATTTCCTGACTGTAGCTGTCAAGTAAAGAGTGCCCAAGTCAGAATATATGCTCTGCGATCGATTTCACTGTCAATTTGCAAACATCATTCACGAGTTCACACTTACGGATAATAACAATGTAAAGGATGAGCGTATTTGGCTTGCTGTCCGGGAGAGGGCTCCGAGCTCGGTAGTTATTTCCGAGCCCAGGGCACTCTCCCTGCCCGGGATAGGGGTTCGAGCTCGGTATTCGGCCCGAACCCAGAGTGCTCCCCCCCCCGGACTGAGAGTGAGGAGACGGGGTGGTGGAGGGATGCTGAAAACGAGAGAGAGCGAAGGTAGGGCTGCTTGATTATTTATAGGGATTCTTTCTTGCACTAATTGGATAGGGGGCGAGATTGAAATGACCATGTTGATTATCTGCACGTGCTCCTCCCGAAATTTGTTAATAAAACATCACTTCACGAGTTCACACTTACGGATAATAACAATGTAAAGGATGAGCGTATTTGGCTTGCTGTCCGGGAGAGGGCTCCGAGCTCGGTAGTTATTTCCGAGCCCAGGGCACTCTCCCTGCCCGGGAGAGGGGTTCGAGCTCGGTATTCGGCCCGAACCCAGAGTGCTCCCCAAAATGCTATGTAATCGCCGGACAGCAGCCAAAGCGCAGCTTAAAGGCCCCCCAAAAGGCAGGGTATGAGTTGGAAGGATGCTGGATGCTGGATGGAGTAGCTGGTATTGCTGTAATAGGAGCGGGAACTGCTGCGGCAGTAGGGGATGAGCTCCGACGGGAGCGGGGAGAGGGTACTGCTGCTGCAGTGGGGGATGGGGAGGGGCTCCAGCGGGAGCGGGAACTGCTGCGGCAGTAGGGGATGGGCTCCAGCGGGAGCGGGAACTGCTGCGGCAGTAGGGGATGAGCTCCGACGGGAGCGGGAGAGGGTACTGCTGCTGCAGTGGGGATGGGAGGGCTCCAGCTGGAGCGGAACTGCTGCGGCAGTAGGGGATGAGCTGTAGCGGGGCCGGGGCATTGCTGCTGCAGTGGGGAATGGGGAGGGGCTCCAGCCGGAGCCGGAACTGCTGCGCGCAGTAGGGGATGCGCTTACCGCGGTGGTGGCCAGGCAAGGGAGGGGCTCCTGTGGGAGCCAGGGAACTGCTGCGGCGGTAGGGGATGAGCTCCGGCGGGAGCGGGCACTGCTGCTGCAGTGGGGGATGGGGCTCCAGCGGGAGCGGGAACTGCTGCGGCAGTAGGGGATGAGCTGTAGCGGGAGCGGGAGAGGGCACTGCTGCTGCAGTGAGGGATGGGGAGGGGGCTCCAGCGGAACCTGCTGCGGCAGTAGGGGATGAGCTACTGCAGTGGTGGCCAGGCAAGGGAGGGGGCTCCTGCGGGAGCGGGAACTGCTGCGGCAGCGGGGAACATGAGAGAGGTGGGAGAGTTGGCGGCATGTGAGATTGACGGGGCTGGTGAGGGGTTTTTGAGGAGGGATTAACTTATTAGGGTCTGATGGGCTTCCTTGATGTGGGAACGGTCGGATCTGATGTAGTTCTTGAAGGCTTCTGATGACCAGCGACCGAGTGCTTGGATTTGGTGTTGGGAGAGGCCTTTATGGGCCGCTGTTGTGGCTGCGCCTATTCGGAATGAATGGCTTGAAAAGTTATCGGCTGGGATGCCAGATAGGAGTAAGACGGACTTAAGGTGTTTTTGGAACCAGAAGCGAGTAACTGGACGGTTGATGTCGTCTGTAAATAGGGGATCAGAGGGATTTTTGGATTGGGATTTTTTGAGCTGGAGGAAGGCTAGGAGGGTTTGGAAGGGCTGAATGGGTGATTGGAGGTTAAAAATATAGATGAAATGACCTCTCCTTAATTGGTCTGTTTTGCTTTGTTTAATGAAGAAGGAGATGGCTTCGTTGTCTAGTGGAGCTAGGTCAGATATGGTTGGGTGGATGTTTGGGTTGAAGGTGGATGTAATGGTGAGTTCGGAGCATCTAAGGAAACCAAAAAAGGCCAGGATGAACATTGCATCCAAGGTGCTTGGTAGTGTGTAAAGAGTGGTAGCCTTTACGGAGGGTGGAGATGCATTTGGTTAGGATTTTTAGGGTTATGGGCTGGCGGGTGTCTGGGCGAGTGGGATGGGTTTTTTGGATGCCTTTAATGAGTAGGGACGTCTGGGAATTGGATATGTTGGTTGAGGGTGAGCCGTGAATGAGCTTATGAAAAAATTGAATCCCGCTTAGGTACCCTTTGATCGAGCTGATTTGGAGGTTTTTTATGGTGTTGAGGTAGGAAATAAAGGAAGTAATGGCTAGCAGGGAAAAATCAGGGAACTCTAAATTGTAAGCGGCATGAAAATTTTTTAAATTATTCCACGCTGTTAAATAAGACTGAAGGGTTCTGGGGGAGACGGCTTGCAAGATGGAAGTGAGGGAGGCTTCTAGGAGGGGCCTCAAGGGGTGGTTTATGGAAATATCAGCTCTGAATAAGGAGGTACTGGAGTTGGAAGCAGGTCTGCCTCTGGAGCCAATGTTCTGAATTTCTGATAAAATTTGTGACCGGATGGAATTAGGGACGGGGGCTGGTTCCAGCACGGGAGCGTTCGGGGGAATTGGTAGAGGAGTGGCTGAGGCTAACGTGTAGGATGGGCGGGCCTGAGAAGGCGGAAAAGAAAATGCCGGGAGTAGCGGCGGAGGCATGCTCGTGCCGAAACTAACTCCTGGGGTGGAAGAAAGAGAGGAATAGACGACAGGCGGCGGAGCTTGTGCTGACAGCGGAGGCATGCTCGCGCTGAAACTAACTCCTGGGGCGGAAGAAAGAGAGGGATAGACGACAGGCGCCGGAGCTTGTGCTAACAGCGGAGGCATGCTCGCGCTAGAATGGGAGGGAGGAGCTGCCGGCCACGGGTAGGGGAGGGGGTTGGGGGTGAGGAGAGGCATTGGCTGAGGGCGGGTTGCTTCCGTGAAGCGTGTGGTGGGGCGGCGACTTGAAGCAGCGGCGGTCAGGTGTTCGGAGAGGAGGGGCACGCTGGCGGCCTCTGTGCAGTGTTGCCAACTTAGCGACTTTGTCGCTAGATTTAGCGACTTTTCAGACCCCTTTAGCGACTTTTTTTTTTAAAATAGCGCCTAGCGACAAATCTAGCGACTTTTGGACAAACCATAGCAACTTTCCAAATGCCGCCAGTACTGTCCTGCGAGCGAGGCCTACTTTCCCGGTACAGCAGTTACACCTCTCCCTGTGTCTGCTCTGATCAGAGGCTCCGGCTGAGAGGAGCAGCACATTCCAGCGACCGCACGGCATCTGACATAGATGTGAATGAGCTGCGTTTGTGCAAACGGTGTTGCCACGGACCAGTCACTTACCTGCTTCTCCTTTGTTTGAAATAAAACTATTTAATTTTACCGTTTCTTCTTCTTCGTTAATTGATAATTGTTTTATACTGGAAATTATGTGCGCACGGATTAGGGAAAACAGTTATAAAGTACCACCATTAGGCAGAATGCAAATACGACGTGATTACGTCATTAATATGCAAATTTACGCATGACGTCACTTAGCGACATTTAGCGACTTTTCGAGCAGACTTTAGCTACTTTCCATTGAAAATAGTTGGCAACACTGCCTCTGTGTCCGCTTTTGAAGCTCGGCGTGGAACAGGGACGTTGGCGTTCTTTAGCTTTAGCCGTAGCGCTGCTACGGTCCATTTCCCTGAAGCTGGAACTGAGGAGAGGGCTGAGGCGTACGAGGATGCCGGAGAAGGTGGTTGACGCCTAGGCGATGGTGAAGGTGACGGCGACGGAGATTTGCGGCGTCTGGAAGCGCGAGTGACGGCGCGGGAAGGCTTGCGGCCTCGTGTTGTAGCCGCGGGTTCGCCTGGATGATCCGGCGGGGCGGTGTTCTCCTGCGTCGCGGCTGGGGAGGGGACCGAGGCTACGGTCTCGAAAGTGTTATCCTCGGGGAAGAGGTCGATCTCTGCCATGCTGAGAACGAGAGAGCTGAAAACGAGAGAGAGCGAAGGTAGGGCTGCTTGATTATTTATAGGGATTCTTTCTTGCACTAATTGGATAGGGGGCGAGATTGAAATGACCATGTTGATTATCTGCACGTGCTCCTCACGAAATTTGTTAATAAAACATCATTAGTAAAACCCAAAAGAAGTGATAAAATCACACTTGCAAGTAAAGCATCATTTTATGAATGCTGCTGTCATGGAAATAGGATAATTTTGTGCAGCCATGTTCTGCTCAATAAGCACAATATTTGGCGTTCACATGAAGAACAGACCATTGCAAGAACATCAATTTTAAGGTTAGGGAGTTAAAAGAAGGAAAAAAGGGTATTAATTAAATAAGGGTAAAATAATAACTGCATGCATGTGTGAGCGTAGGGAAAAATGTGAATGAATGGGCCCAGAATGAGAGATCAAAAACAACGAAAAAACAGGATAAAAAGAGGAAAACAAGCTTGCCCTTAGATTGTTACCAAGAGGCACGATTAGCATTGTAAAAGCTTAAAACAAATTTCTAAAGATATCCTAAAGGTAATTGGTAAATAACTTATTACTGATAAACATTATTAAATGTTTTAGCAGATTTAACAGTAAGTTAAATGAAGTGTCTGGTATGACATGATCTGGTATGCAATGTGTGAGCTGTAAGCTATGAACACTTGCATTGCTTGCATGGTTATCTGTGTTTCCTGTTCCCATCTAGTTCATCCAGCACTAAGTATGAAGAGATTGTACCTGCAGTTGATTAGATACCTTGCATCAGTATACAGACATGTTTAATGGCATAATCATGCTGTATGACATCCATTCCCCTCCCTACACTGTGGTTGTAGTTTGAGGGCTGTACTGTATATAAGTTGACAGTTGAGTTAAGAACAATTGATCTTTTGAAAAAGATGGCATTATAGAACTAACAACAAACTGCACAATCCTAACACAGTCAGCAATGACTTCTTCATACTTACAGGCAGTAACTATAAGTAACTTTTTGCTGTGGGGGATGACTGAAAGATTTAGATTAAAGGGGACAGGAGTAATAATAAAAAAACTTCTGTGGCTAGTGTACTATCTAATAGATACAGGGTCTTAGTGTCTTAGTTCTGGTCCTGAAAACCCTGTTCCGCTATAAGATTTCCCATGACCCCCCCTTTCCCTAGCTTTTCTCCACGATCTGAAGTGCATGTGAGGTGGAGGGGGAAGGGACTCTATCTTTTAGGATCCTATCAAAAACATACTGGAACAGACTGTCATGATCTTCTTGGGTTGTTTTAGCTTTTATTTTTCTTTGACTATCATGTCTACAGCTGTTCTTGAAACAATCCTTAACCTTTCTCGGTCTATGATCATGCCAGTGACTGTTAAGTCTGTTATCGCCTGAGGTTAGGACTCCGAGTGCTCTGGCGTAACTCACTGGACTTAAACTGGGAAGAATGGTTGTATTTCCTGGAATGGGAAAACCTATGTATGGGAGGTTCTGACATAGAACTTGGTTCTCTATTTTTCCTGTCTGTGCCCATTTTCTCATTCTCCCAGAGATTTGATCAACATCTATTTGGAGTGTGAGTGGTTTCCTAATAGTAGGGTACAGGTTATTGATAAACAGACTCTTAAACATTACATCTTCTTTCGCTCCAAGTGAATCTGTGCCAGCAAAATAAACTCTGTGTAAGTGCTCATAGAACTCTTTTGGGGATTCATAGCGACCTTGCTAAGCCTGTAAGGCAGATAGACGGGAAGCAGATGGGTATAAGGTATATTCTGCTATTAGAGCCCTGCACATTTCAGGATAACTGAGAGCAACTGCTGGAGCCTGTCTCTCCATGAAGCCATGGACAACTTGTGTTGTTGTCTTTCTCAGAAGAAATAGTTTGTTTGCCATGACCTCAGGGATGTAAGATAAAGCATAATTGACATCTTTAAGATAAAGCTCTATGTTGCTTCTTGGGATTTTGGGGTTTAATACTTCAATGTCTCGTGCTAATTCCCTCAGCTTCCCTCAGTCTGTTGTCCCTAGATATAGCCAGACTAGGAGGTTCAGGGAGTGGGCGACTAGTCTTCCCTCTGCGGGGGATTCAGGGTCTAACCCATATGGACGTTTGGAGCCAGCATGGGCACTTAAGCCAGGCAGCGGCTACAGCATTACTATGCTGTCTTTAGTGCTGTCTTTCTGCTGGGCTGTAAGGTATCAGGGATCTGCTGAGCCAATAGAACCAAAACACAAATTAGGTGGTTCAGATTGCTCAAAAGGGCTATATCCATTTCCTCCATTATTTTCCTCATTTTCTTAAGTCTTTTTTCAGCAGCAACTGCTTTATCTTCCCACTCCTGGTCTCTAGCAGCAATTCTTTCATGGCTATCCTTCATATCTTGTAACTCATCATCTGCTGTACCCACATCTTCTCTCAACTTAATTTGGGCCTGTTCAGAATAATGCAACTGGCATCCAAGCCTTTGTGACTGCTCATAGGCCTTACTGCAAAGTCTCTGTTCTCTTTCAAGAGCATCTTTTAACTTGGATACTTCAACTAAGGCTGACTGTAACTTAGCTTTGGTCTGTTGCTCACTAGCACTTACTTCGTTTAACAGGTCTGTCTGTGCTGACAGTTTCTCTTGAGCATGGGTCAGCTCTGTTTGCAGAGTGACCATTTCTGTGTTATGGCTTTTTAGTAGTACGGCCATGTTTAAACACAGTTTAAGTTCTGTTTTCATGTCTGAATGATCATTTATTAACATACTATTTACTAATTCTTGACTCTTAATAAGAACCCACAGGTCTTGTGCTTCTGCTGACAATGTAAGTTTTTTGCCCTTAACTGTTCATTGTCTTTACGCAAATCAGACATCTCATATATGAGTTCTTGAAACTTTATATAATTTTCTTCATCCTGCTCTTGTGTGTCTATGACCTGAGTTAGCTGGATAGGCCAATTTAACGCTATGCTAGAAAGAAGCTTAAAAAGTGGATTCAATTCAATTCAATTCATTTTGCTGTCATATCTGCCATTTTAATGATTAAATGAATACAACACCCTTAAAGGTTACTTAAAAGTGTAAGCAGCTTTGGGCTACTAAGACAATGGATGTCCCACAAGCTTGAGATAAGAATTATCAATTGTTTATGATTTGTCAGAGGGCACTACCTAACTACTACCTAACAGGTTTCATACAGAAACTCTGTGACTATTGTTGTGGAAAATAATACCTCACTATCCAAAAAACGAAAGAAGGTTCCAGGTGCCAAAAGTTAAACTTTATTGCTCGAGCCAACAAAGCTGAGATACCAATGAATCTCTTGATATACATATATCTGCATATATCAACATGTTAACATTATGTGCAGTACGTGCAACACGTGCCTTCTATATTCATGCCCGGTACCTACGTACCCAGTGGTGTTATTCTGTACCTCTATGTTCCTAGTACCACTGTGTTCTTTACTCTATGTGTGTGTGCTCTTTTCATGCAAACACGTGCATGAAGCATTGCATATCATAACACATATCATAAAAATATACCATATATTCCCCCCTCTGGGACTTAAAAGTACCACACATATATGAATAATACAATTTTCAAAAAGTACTTTGTGATGGTGTAGTGTGATGGTGCTGGAGTAGAATATCAGGGGGTGTCCTCCAACGTTGCCAGAAGAACCCACACGAACGTGGCACCTGGGATGCTATCTGGTGAGGTCATCTGGGTCAAGGTACCTTTTTCTTATTCTCAGTTCATGTTAAAGCAATGAACATAATATCAGAGTGCATAAAATATAACTGTAAGGGTTTTGTGCCAAAACAATAAACATAATAATGTCTAAATAACTGCCTATTTAAACTACAAAGGCTTTCTATGCTGCAATCTTAAAAGAAAATAACAAAAATACAATCTCCCTAACTATGCATAACCATTGTGAAAAGACAAAGAAAAGCAGTGGCAACCCTTTTAAGGTTTAAAGTGATTAGACTCATAAGCATAACTATCTGGATCATAAACAACAGTTGAATTAAGCATATGAACAAGATTATTTTGAGGTGTGTGGATTCGTGCTTGAAGAATCATTTGTGTGGCTGCAGCTTTGGTCATCATTGACCTGAGAACAGGAATCATAGAACAAAACAAGATAGAAAAAACAACTAATGCAATTCCACACGTTATACTTATTACACACATTATATATATACTTATCCCTGCCATGAATTAAATAGTGAATTAAACCATGACCGGCTGCGTTAACAGCCACTTCTTCTCACAGATTCTTCAGTTTTATCGGCTTTGGTACACGCTCCATCAGGGGTTGTATTATTGGGAATATAAGTACAACAATCATTACCAAACATCATACAAATTCTCTCTTTTTTCAGCTAATAATTAATTAAGTACTTGTTGATTCTGCCAGGTCATTTTACTTGTTGCCCATCCCCGCGTCCCCAGCCTCTGCCTCCTCAGTGGAGGGCGTGTTGGCAGGGTTGAGGAGATCCTCGAAGTATTCCTTCCACCGCCCGACAATATCCCCAGTTGAGGTCAGCAGAGCCCCACCTCTACTATATACAGTGTTGGTAGGGCACCGCTTTCCCTTCCTGAGTCGCCGGACAGTTTGCCAGAACCTCTTCGAGGCCGACCGATAATCCTTCTCCAAGTCCTCACCGAACTCTTCCCAGGCCTGAGTTTTTGCCTCCACAACCACCCGTGCCGCAGTCCGCTTGGCCTGCCGGTACCCATCAACTGCCTCAGGAGTCCCACTAGCCAACCAAGCTCGATAGTACTCCTTCTTCAGCTTGACAGCATACTTCCGGTTGCCGCCACGACAGGCACCAGAGACCTTACGGCCACAACTCCGAATGGCCGCTTTGACAATGGACGTGTTGCCACGTGTGCTGATGAGCACCCTTATGCTCGAACATGGTGTTCGTTATGGACAAGCCGTGACTAGCACAGAAGTCCAACAACAGAACACCACTCGGGTTCAGGTCAGGGGGGCCGTTCCTCCCAATCACGCCTCTCCAGGTGTCACCGTCGTTGCTCCGCGTGCGCGTTGAAATCCCCAGCAAAATGACAGAGTCCCCAGACTGAGCTTCTCCAGCACCCCTCCCAGAGACTCCAAGAAGGCGGGTACTCTGTACTGCCATTCGCCCGTAAGCACAAATGACAGCAAGAGACCTATCCCCACCAGGCGCAGGGAAACGACCCTCTCATTCACTGGGGTAAACTCCAACACATGGCAGCTAAGCTGGGGGCTATAAGCAAGCCCACTCCAGCCCGCCGCCACCCTTGCCAACTCCAGAGTAGTGGAGAGTCCAACCTCTTTCGAGGAGTTGGGTTCCAGAGCCCAAACTGTGCGTGGAGGTGAGACCGACTATATCTAGTCGGTACCTCTCAACCTCTCGCACTAGTTCAGGCTCCTTTCCCCCCAGCGAGGTGACATTCCATGTCCCTAGAGTTAGGTTCTGTGTCCGATGATTGGGTCGCCGAGGTCCCTGTCTTCGACCGCCACCCAAACCTCAATGCACCGGCCCCTTACGGTCCCTCCCGCAGGTGGTGAGCCCACGGGAGGTCGGCCCCACGCATACGAGCCCCAACCCCAGGCCTGGCTCCAGGGTGGGGCCCCGGCTGCGCCATACCGGGCGACGTCTCGATATTTAATATAGACCTTCTCATAAGGGGGGGGGTGGACCGCTCTTTGTCTGGCTTGTCACCTAGGACCTGTTTGCCTTGGGAGACCCTACCAGGGGCATATAGCCCCTGACAACATAGCTCCTAGGATCATTCAGGCACTCAAACCCCTCCACCACAGTAAGGTGGCGGTCCCAGGAGGGGTCATACTTTTAAATAGACTCAAAACTTATGTCGGCATTAGTGGAATCACATTAGAATGGTTTAAATCATACTTATCTGACCGCTTTCAATATGTAGCAATAAACAATGAGAAATCTTACCGATCACAAGTCCAGTACGGAGTACCACAGGGATCAGTTCTATGACCTCTACTCTTCGCCCTGTACATGTTACCCTTAGGAGCTATAATTAAGAAACATGGAGTTAATTTTCATGGCTATGCTGATGATACTCAACTCTATATCTCCTCAAGGCCTCACGAAACACAGCAATTCACCAAAATTATGGAATGTATAGTTGACATGCTGGATGAGTAGCAACTATCTGTTGTTGAACTCTGACAAAACTGTTAATCATTAGGCCTAAAACTGCCACACTTAACCAACAAGAATATTTATATCTTACTACTGACAGGTTTTCTACCAAGCCCTCGTCGTCAGCTAGGAATCTGGGTGTTTTATTCAACAGTACCCTCTCATTTAAAAGCCATGTTGCCAACACCTGTAAAACTGCATTTTTTCATCTAAACTACGTCACATGCTGTCACTATCGAGTGCAGAAAAGTTAGTTCATGCATTCATGACGTTTAGACTAGTTAGATTACTGCAATGCATTATTAGGTGGCTGTCCAGCTAGCCTATTACAAAATCTCCAATTAGTTCAAAATGCAGCGGCTAGAGTTCTCACAAGAACAAAAAAGTTTGAACATATTAGCCCGATACTGTCAACACTGCACTGGAGCACAACACTGTGAGCTCCTGATTCATTACAGTCCCTCACGTCCATTGTGCTCTCAGGATTCTGGCCTCTTGGTAATACCTAGAATTTCAAGTGCTGCTGGTAGATCATTTTCCTATTTAGCACCTAAACTTTGGAATAGTCTTCCTTGTGCTGTGCGGGAGGCAGACACACTCTCTCAGTTTAAATCTAGATTAAAGACCCATCTCTTTAACATAGCATACACATAGTCCAACAGTCTATAACACAAATCCCCTAAGGGATTGCTAGGCTGCATTAATTAGGCCAACCGGAACCAGAAACAGTCTGATGTACTTGTTGCATCTAAGGGTGTGGAACAGTTCGTTTGTCTCTTATTATTCTGAGGTTGTATCCAGCCAACATGTTTTAACAGCATAAAGATTTAATGTGAGAGTAGCTGCACCCAACGAAGTAGGTATTCTTTCTTTCTTTCTTTTGACCAAATTTTTACTACAATAGATACCATAGAACCATAGACTGGGTAATTGAGTAGCATTTGTTTAAAAACAAAAAAATATAACTACTTTAGTTAAACTATTCTTTATTTTAGTTGACATGTTGTTTTATGTAAGTATGTACATATTTTGATTTCCTATTTGGACTATACTTTCAGACTGTATATCCACCTGAAATGTTTTTTATTGCTTTGGTTTATAGCCTATACATTTTGATAACACAATATGCCTGTACGGCTAAAGTTTTTTTTGCATGGGCATTGTAGTGATTCTGTGGGGAACAGTATTATTTAAACACTTTTGCATTCTTTCAATGACTTACCACGCATAAACATGGTTTTCTCAAGAACACAGGCTTGCACACACATGTTGCTTGTATATTGTTGTAGCACAGTTTGTGCTGAACACAGTGCAGTGTGTCTTCAACCAATAATATGTTTATAAGCTACTGAGAAAGCAAAAAGGGTTAATAACAGCCAGCTTGAAAGATCTTGTGACATGATCTAGAGTAAGCGAGGAGTTAACATTTACATTTATTCATTTAGCAGACACTGACTTGCAATGATCAGTGGCACACTGGGAGCAATTTAGGGTAAGGTGTCTTGCTAAAGGGCACTGCAGTTGTTTTCTGCTGGTACTAGGAATATACACTAATATACAAGTTAATAATGTTAAAAAGGGGATCTAGTGTAATGGGTAGAAGAAGTATGGGTAGAAGTAATTGTTTAGTCAGTATGGGGTCTAGTAAACATGTTGTAGCAGTAATTCATTTATTGAACTCTTTCCGATCTATTGGTGTGAAACACTGCAGCTGTTCTTTTGGGGGGGGGGGGGTTGGGCGATAGTCATTGCTGACAGCAGGATCTGGTGGTTTACTTTTTTAAAGGCAGCTGAGAGATCAAGTAGAATAAGGACAAATGGCAAAGAGTTGTCTCTTGTCTTTCATAGGTTTTCGAACACTTGGCAGTGGGGTTACCTGTGCCTGCTCAAATAAAGTGGGAATGATTTCTTAATTAATCAAAATTCTTAATTAGTCAAAACTGTTTCAGGTTTTATACAGAATATGTTAATTTCTTTAAAACATTTATGCTTGGGAGCAAAAGACAAAGTTAAATAAATAAGTAATTTATTAATTTCTTAGATCTTATCCTTGAATGTCAAATTACAGAGATTAACAGATACATGATGCAATAAGGTTTTACAAAGTTTTTACAAGTGTGGTCACTTTGTCATTGCAGTAAGCAAAAAATAACAATAAATTAAAATTACGATAAAGAAAACAAATGCTTACTTATTTTCATGCAATATCAGAACCAAATTGGGAAGCTTCCAAAGCCAGCAGTTGTAAAATGTACATAAATATACTATTTATGACAATAAAATAAACAATAATGAAAAACCAAAAATTTCCTATGGTCAGTAGAGATTATAATGAAGTAATATTTTAAACATACCTTTCTTAGTTAATAATTCTGTAATATTTCTACAACTTTGGTGACAACAGGTGACAAAGTAAGACGATGGAAATAGGATGATTTTTTCACAATGAGACCACTAGTAACCAAAATATTAGACCCCGATGAGTGAAAATAACCCACACAATATTCCTTTATCACGTACAAAAAATGCTTCTGAAGCTTTAGTGAAGTAAGCAGAATGATATATGTCTATAAAAATGGCTATTTAGAAATTGTCTAAAAATTATATGTAGAAATAAATGTTCTTCATTAACATGCTACAAATAAGGTCTTAAAACAAAGTAACAGAAAACATACACATTATATATATATATATATAATACATACCATCTCTCTCTCTCTCTCTCTCTCTCTCTCTCTCTCTCAAAATGACAATACTTAACAGAAGGATAATGGAATAAATGTATTATTTTATCTTCCAAAGTAAAACAAAGGAATTTATACACAGCCAACACCAAAGATTCATACATCAATCAAGAGCCTTTCACATGAGCAGAATCAAATTTATCAGTCCTTTGCGGAAATAAGTGTGAAGCTATGGCATTACAGTTGCACTATGTTGTGTGCAGCTCAATCCTTATAATGCCAAATAACTTTGATCTCATTTTAAAAATTACCTTTCAAAGCATAGCAAATGATTACAATTGCAATTGCAAAATTATCTTGGGTGGCACTACCGTGGAAATGAAAACAAACTTAACAGTAAAGGTTTCCCTACTAAAGAAGGATTCTAAAAGTAGGTCGCCAGGATGCGATGCTGGTATGTTGGTGCCCTATAGGCTGCTAAATGGCTTAACTAGCAAAATTTCTTGGTCAACCAGCATTACCAGAAAAACTTGCTGGTTTGCTAAAAAAACAAGCTAAGATTTGCTGGTAACATCTTGGCTATGCCAGTCTACCAGCTAGATCAGCATTAACCAAAATGGCTTAGGCTGATCTTTTCAACATAAATATCTGACAAATCAGTCTTTCTGCAATATATTAGCATTTAGCATGTTTTTTCTACATTCTGAGCTTAAATATAACACTTATATACTTTCCTTTTACGAATTCCTTTGCACAATTTTTCCCCAACTAGTTGCTATGTTTTCATTCATTATGGCATCTGGTTTATAGATTGCCAAAAGCCACCAACTGCCATTGCTCACACACAAGCCAATGGAGACTCTATTTATTTATTATATTTTAAATATGAAAACTGTGACTGTTTAAAAGCTAACCAAGTTCAAGTGTGTAAATAATTATACATAATAAATGAGGCAGTTTGTTGTCTAAAGCACACCTATTAAAAATTTACATGACTTCCAAATAATAAATTAACAATTTAATAATTGTTAATTTAGAAACAGCAGGCAAGTAAACATCAACAAACCCATGTTTATTTATTTTTTCTCCCAAATTTTGGAAAAATATTATGTTTTATAGTCTTTTTCACAGAATTACTCCTTGTAAGAGCCTAATCAGTTTTGTGTCTCTTAAGCTTTGAAAAGTGGCCTTCAATAAAACAACAGATTTAAGTCAGAAGTTACTTAAGATTCAAGTAAAAAAACAAAGGGTGGATGTAGCTGAACAGCACAGTGTTTCTCTTTCTGTGCACTAACAGAGAGAGAGAGTGTGCACAGTTACAGCATAGTGGCACTGTGTCCTGCCATTATAGGATGTCTAGATTCCTGCACTGTACCCATGGTGACCAAAAGTGGGTGGCTATCCTCAGGCTTACTGGCAGGAGGCAAAGACATGGGCCTCAGCTGCCCAGGATGAGGAGGTGGCTGGGGCCTCGGCATAGGCTCCATGGGCAGGCCCTGCTCCTGATAGCCATAACCGATGTTCCCACAAGGGAAGCGACGTAGTCTGTAGAGAGGAACTGGAGCTAGGGTGGCTGAATCCAGGAGTAGGGGGGAAGAGGCAGATGGGGGTGGAGTGGATAAAAGTGGCTGACACAGCCCTTGTTGCTGCTGATGTTGGCGCTGGAGCTGCTGTTGGTACTGTTGCTGTTTGTGCTGTTGCTGCAGTCCCAGGGCTTCCGCTACTGTCACAGTCTGGCCTGCTTGTTCCTGACCTTCACCTGGGCTCCATGGTGCCTGGGTCTGCTGCCTTTTCTGTTGCTGCTGGAGGAACCAAGATCCATAAGTGGGATTCCACAGGTTGGTGGACTTCCCATTATGGCTCTCCTTCTCTAAAGATTGGGCCAGCATAAAGCCCAAGTTTATATGGCCTCCATCTTGGGTGATCAGGGGAGTTGAAGAGGAAGGTTTGGCAGCAGATATGAGTGCAGGGGCTACTGGAGGGAGTGGCTGGTGATGGGAGTGAAGCTGAGATGGGGGAGCAGGTTGGGGTTTGTTATCAGAGGAGTGGCTGCTAATGAGCTGCTCATTGTTGGTAGCAATGACTGATAATGCATCCTCTGCACCCTGATGGTTTACAAGTAAAGAAGGTACAGAGGGGTCTTCGGGATGCATGGGTATCCGCTCCTCTTCCTCAGGCATTGGGCCATACTCGACAGGCAAAGGCACATTCACCACATCTGGATCCTTAATGTTGTAGAATGAAAAAAAATATTTAATACCATGCATTTTATGTATGTATCTTATAATATATTGTTTTTTGTCTCTACTGTTTGTTCTAAAACACATTTTGTACAGTTGCTTTGCAATTGCGAAAAGTGCTATAGAACTACATTTAAAAATATAATTAAAAAAAATACTATGTATTAAATCTAGTTAATATACAGTTTATTTAAAACACAGTACTAATTTATCATATTCTACTTGTAAATACAGCAAGCAACAAAAAATGTTTTTAAATAAAATGCATTGTTTCAATCTTCTACACTACATTGCATGTTATTTTGTCACATTGCAGGATATTGTTTCCTGTTCATTCTTCACACTTGGCACAGAGAGTCAAGAGCATTGCATTATAATAGATTTATAGATAGATATAATAGATTTTATACTGTATTTTTGAAAATTCTAGGCATAAATGCATACTGCAAAAGATTAATATGCTATTCTGAACAAATACACTTTCAATGTATAAATGAAAAATGTTTTAGGATGTTGTAAAAATGGAAAAACGTTTTAGGATGTTGTACCTGTAGACAATACTCAATTCTCTCTAGAATAGTTGAGAAGTTTGGTCTGTCTTCTGGTTGATGCTGCCAACTTTGTGTCATTATCCTGTAGCTGTTTTATAAACAAAATATTTTTTTCCTTTTTAGTAATTTTATAATTACTCAGTTTTATTGATTTCAAAGAAAAAAAGCTACAATATAAAAAAGCCCTCTGTTTGCTAGTCTCTTTGAATAGAAATTAAATAGTTTGATCAAAGCTCCAACTGATTCTTTGATTTTTCATTTATCGATTGATTTTTATTGTATAAAGAGACAGAAATTACACATCAGTGAGAGGGAGGGTATAGTGGTATCCATTATTTAGCACCATCTATTTTCGTTATATGGAGTACATAAAAATATCATGTGTATTTGACCATAAGAGCCCACTTACACAGGCCCAGGGCAGTTCTTGGGTGGATCCATCCGGCCTCCATTAGTCACAAACTCCAGCACCTCCTGATTACTGCGGCTCGGGTAGGGCATATAGGCCAGTGAGAAGATCTCCCACAGCAAAACTCCAAATGACCTACAGAAAAAGCAAACCGTTAAGTCCCATTCACACAGACAGTTATTAAGCAAATTAAATGCAAGACACGATGATGCGCTGGATTAAAAACTATAGATTCCTATAAAGTACTTCACACTGTACGCAATAATTCACACCGCATAAAAGCAGTGATTTTTTCCAACCAGTGTGTCAATTTTTTTCCCCGTCCGCCTGCGATAAACACTTCATCCAATTAGATTTGAGCTTTAAGTCATGTGCCTGGAGCCACAGTTGTTACACTAAAGAGCACGGTGGTTTTGAAAACCAATGTACACAACTTAGAGAAAGAAGAGTGTTAAGCCGGGCTTTGACAACAGAATTCTTAGCCTGAGTTTTTCCCTCCTGAGAATCTTTGCAAAAAAGATTCACTTTAGGAATTCTGCTTAGAGATTGTGCAGGCACTTAAAATGTGTCCATCGCAGTCGCAAATCTTTCCTCTCCCTCAAAGTGTGCATTTACCCTTGAGAACCTATTGCATCTGATCTGAACTTGGTAAATGGAATTTGCATGCCAATTTTCCACCCCATACATATGGGTATAAAAGAAAGATGGCGCACTCTAATTATTCAGCTTTTGTTCTTTAGAGCCTATGAAGCTTTTGAAATTGCAGCTCAGTTTTCGTTTCTGCTATAACTCTGTTGGTGTGATAGCGCGTGCAGCGGATCGTTCTCGCTTGACATCATCCCATGGGCGCTTCAGCATAGACAAGCAAAGAGCTAATAGAGCTTGGTAGGGGTCTTGCTAGATGTCATTTCTCGTACTTGGGTGTGGCAAGCACATCTCACATCTCAGTATCCGGGGCGCCAGCACGCCAAGGCAACGTTTGTGAATCTGTCATGCTCTAACTGCAGGAGCATGACCATAAGAACGTTGTGGTCGCGGCCCATGTCCTTCTCCAAGACGGTGAGGGTAACCGCATCCTCTTCCCATTCGGTTACAATAGTTCCCCTTGGGTTGATGCATATGAGACCTCTTTGTGAGACCAAACTGGGCTGGGGGCCAGTGTGCAATGGCCGTGCAGTTTCGGGTCACTGGACGGGTCCCTGACTGCATTGGCACATCAACTGCCTGGAGTTACGTCTTCAACCTCCAGTGCAGGACATAATAGAGATAATTTACAGCACATCGAAATCCTTTCTTCTCAATATCACAACATAGAGACTGTGTCTGTCCCCCTGACTAGCAATTACAAAAAACTGCAAACCTTGCAAGTGTAATTTCATAAATGTTTAACAAATAGAAAATGAACAAAATCCAAATAAGGCTAAATGCCTGGGCTCACCCACTGCCATGGAAGTCACCAGGGCCCAACCGGGCCCCCCGAGAAAATGCAAAGGAGCAGAAACCTAAGTGCAGGTAGCTGGCTCTCGAGCCAGAACCGCAAAGCTGGAAACACACGGCGAGACTCAGCTGGCCGGTGTCCAAGTACAAGTCGACCCCTCAGGGCCGAAGTGCATGGGAGCCCCTGGCACGGGGTCCTGGCCCTCGAGCCAGGCCCCAAAGAGGACGAGAGACAAGACCCTACTTGCCGCAAGTCAAATGAATAGAATACACAGGGAGATTTCCTGGCTGTCATTCGTAGAAAACAAGCCCCTCAGGGCTGCAGAACATGGGCATATGTCATCATATGTCCAAGTCATAAAAACGGCGAGGACCAGCCGGCCGCGATACACACATCTTCGAGCGTAGCCCCTGACCTTAAGGCCTTAGAGACCGCCATACCCATAGTTGAGTGAGCTTTGACAGACAGTGGAGACTGCTGTCCAGAGGCTCCATAAGCCAGTGAGATAGCCTCGATTATCCACCTGCTAAGAGATTGTTTGGTCGCCGGCACCCCAGTGCTGGGAGGACCAAAACATACAAACAACTGCTCAGACTTTCTCAAGGGAGCAGTTCTGTGAACGTAGGCGTCCAGTGCTCGCACTGGACATGAAAGATTAACTTTCTCCTGGTCCAAATCCTGGAAGGGAGGAGGACAGAAGGCCTGCAACGTAATGTGCCTCGGCACATTGGTGGGTACTTTCGGTACGTAACCCTCTTTAGGGTAGAGAAAAGCCTTAACCATGCCTGGGGAAAAAGCCAGGCAAGAAGGAGAGACTGAGAGAGCTTGGAGATCACCAACTCTCTTCAGGGAAGATACTGCCAGCAAGAACACGGTCTTGAGGGTCAGAAATTTGACCGAAACGGCCTCAATGGGTTCGAACGGTGCCACCGACAACCCTTGAAGTACCACCGCCAGATCCCACGTGGGGACTCTGGCACGTAACACCGGCCTCAGCCTCCTAGTGCCACGAAGGAAGCGTATAACCAGCGGGTCTCGACCCACAGACTGGCCGTGGACAAGGCTATGAAAGGCAGATACGGCAGCCGCATAGACCTTGACCGTAGAGGGCATAAGCCCTGAAGAAAAACGATCTTGCAAGAATTCCAGAACCACGCTAATCGGGCAGTTAACTGGATCTTGACGTCGATCTGAACACCAGGAAGAGAAAACTTCCCATTTCAAGGTGTACAGCTTCCTCGTGGAGGGAGCCCTGGATTGCAAGATGGTTGCTACAACCTCGGTCGAGAGACCGAGGTTGAAGAGACCGAGGTTGAAGGGTTTTCCCTTTGGGGAAAACCCTTTGGATTTGAGCCACCATTGGTCTCATGTGTAGCAGGCCCAGAGGTATGACGCTGGCTGCCGCTGCCATGAGACCGAGTATGTGCTGCCAGTGCAGGACTGTGACTCGTTGATGCAATTTGAGCCCCTTGACGGCTGCCTGAATGGTTTGAATGCGCACCGCGGTAAGGCGGGCAGACATGACCCTCAAGTCCCATTCTACGCCTAGGAAAGTTATTCTCTGAACTGGAGAAAGTGAACTCTTCTTGGCGTTCAGCTGTAACCCCAACTCCTTCATGTGAGCGAGAACAACATCTCGATGTTGGACCGCTAAGGCTTCTGACTCTGCCAGAATAAGCCAATCGTCTATGTAGTTCAATATTCGAATGCCCCGTAAGCGCAACGGTGACAGGGCAGCATCTACACAGCATCTACACAACAACCCAGAGCATCCAGAGAAGGGTACGGGACCGGGCGCCGTATGATGAGGCGTTATCCGGTCCGCTCCCAGGGGGCTTTGCGGGGACAGTCTGACAGTCTGAGAGGTTTAACCATAGGTGCCTCTCCGTAGCCACCAAGGCAGACATGGATCTGCCCACTGCCTTGGCCGTTTCACGGATGGCACGGAGAGACACATCAGTGGCCCGGCGCAGCTCTCGAACTGCGTCCTGGTCCACACCCTCGCCTTCATCGAGCTCCCGCAGCAGGTCAGCCTGATAGGCCTGGAGCATGGAAATAGTGTGAAGGCATGCCCCAGCCTGACCTGCTGCGGAATAAGCTTTCCCCACCAAAGCCGAGGTAGTCCTGCAAGGCTTTGATGGGAGAACCGGGGCTTTGAGCGACGATGCCGAAACCGGGGACAGATAGCCCGCAAGCGTCTGCTCCACCGCTGGCATCACGTCATACCCGTGCTCTGTCGCCCCCGCAATGTTAGAATAAACTGACATGCGGGGACTGTGAACACGGGCCGAGTATGGTCTGTTCCACGAACCTGATAGCTCACTATGCAGGTCGGGAAAGAATGGTAAGCCCCGGCGGTGAGGTGGCGTTTTAGGCTTAAGAAAGCGCTCATCCAGCTTGCTAGGCTGGCGAGAGCTTTCAGCCTCAGCGGGCCAGTCGAGCTTGAGCTGGGCGACTGCCCGCGTCACCACCTCAACCAGCTCTTCATACATGGGGGGACGCTCACTTTCCCCCGTGTACACGCTCTGCACATCTCCCTCCTCAGAGGAAGACAGCAGAAAGCGTGGACTCACTCCACCGGCAACAGGAACCGCAGAATGGGCCTGTTGACTGAGATGGAGAGAAGACGAAGCGGTGAGGGGAGGAGAAGGGGCCGGGCCCGTCTCCATCACATCCGCTAAGTCCATTTGCGATCAACATGACGGAAGCCGCTGCCCTGCCTCGGCAGGATCGGCGCCAGCCATGAGAACCGCCAGGCTGGGCATGTTTATTTGCACATGCCAGCCGAGAGCGGAGAGTGCGGAGAGGGAGAGCTTCACAATGCACACAGTCGGCGCTCTCAAGCGCCGACCGGGCATGATCCACCCCCAAACAAACAACGCAAAAATCGTGTGAATCCCCACTCGTTATAAAGCGAGCACATGGGGGAACACACTGTTTGAAAGACATTATAAATAAACTTTCTTTCTCTCAACACACACTCAGTTTTCGAGTGCCCTACACATTCAACAAACACACACACACGCGCAGCTGAAGGCACAAAAGCTCAATGTGTGTGTGTTCCACGCTCTTTTATAGCTTCCTGGTCCTGACGTCACCCGCCCTTGACGTTCAGTCTAGCCATTCAGCAATCTTGCACACGTGCTTCAGACGCGGTCGCGCAGAGGCGTTCCCATAGCGTCATTCGCTGACGCAGCATTGAGTTCCCTTGAAAGGGAACTAGAGGTATTCCGCATAGCTTGGAAAGACAGTGTCTCAAAATTCAGGAAAGCCTTATGTAGTGATCTTTACACGTGGCACCAACTAATAGTAGGTCTCACACAGGACACTAGAGGTGTTAGTGAGACTTGATCCCACGTCACTTCAAGCGTGTGTGTGTGTGTCAGATGACCTCTCCCTCCTTTTACCTCGGGGCACCAGCTGAGGAATTCCACCTCAACATTCGTTGGAATTATCCAACACAAATCACAAATAATATGATAAGAAAAATTATGTAAAGTGGAGAGAGTAAATCACAAGGATTTTGTGAGATTCGTGCTAACAACAAAATATGTATACTTGATGACGATTAACTATACGTATTTTTCCTTTAAGCTAAATCAACAATTCCCTACGGAGAATAGTGTGTTAACGACCTATTCCCCGACTTTCGCTACAGTCTCTAGAAAGAGGTTTGGTAAGTGATATTTACGTTCACGTGAGCAGTCCAATGGTGGCGACGTCTTCCACTGGTGAGGCTGGGTCTTGTTGCAGTGGAATAGCAGTCTAAATCCGTTCAACAGCCTTGAACACGAAGCGCTGTGGGATGCTAATCTGTGAGGGTCCTGGTGATCTGGAACACGCAGATGAGGCCCTGAAGCTGGAGCGGAAGGTCCTTGACGATCTGGAACATGCAGATGAAGGTACCTGGAAGTGAAGGTTGCTCTCCTGGGCTTAACCTTGTTGCAGACGTTTGTGATTGCCTTTCTGGACAGCAGGCTCTGAACATGGTTTCTCTATTTTAGTCCTTGTGGTGAAAGCGTTGCTGTTATGCTTCTAGCACAACAGCCGGAAACTCATAACGATAGGTGATCAGTTAAAATTCCTAGCACATGGGGCCAGAAATTCAGAACGGGTGTTGCTGTTATGCTTCCTAGCACAACAGCCGGAAACTCAGAATGATGGGTGATCTGTTAAACTTCCTAGCACAACAGCCAGAAACTCAGAACAATGGGTGATCTGTTAAACTTCCTAGCACAGGGGCCAGAAATTTAGAACGGGTATTGCTGTTATGCTTCCTAGCACAACATCCGGAAACTCAGAACGATGGGTGATCTATTAAACTTCCTAGCCCAACAACCGGAAACTCAGAATGATGGGTGATCTGTTATGCTTCCTAGCACACAGGCTGGAAACTCAGAACGGTGGGTGATTTATTAAACTTCCTAGCACAACAGCCACGATGTGTGATCTGTTATGCTTCCTAGCACTAAACACAGCATTAAAACATTGTCTTCACTGTTTTACCTATGAAATTCTCACTTCCCAAACCACCTTCAAAATACCTTTGGCTTTGTCCTAAATGAGTATAAACATGACAAAAAGATGTTAAACTATCATGCATGCATTCATTCATATGTAAATAGCATTTGTAAACACTTCAGTATTTAACACAAATGACTATTACAGAGTATGTTCTCAAAGAGTACAGAATGAATATATGATAGTTCTTGTCCATTTTTATAAATTAAGGAATGTAGAGATGTGTCCTTTGTTTTAGCCAAAGCTGCCGCATGGCCAGTTAATTACGTGCCACATCTGGAGGTCCTGAGGAGTTTTATGGCCAGGCTGGCCTGAATCTTTGGGTGAGGGGTTTAGTTTGATGATAAGGCTGCCCTATAGAGGGTGTCTGGCAGTTTCTCTAGCAGCCTTATCTGATGACACTGGTGCTTTGTTTACATTAGAGAGGGACCCTGCTGTAAAGTTGGGACCTGAAATACCTTCTGGTGTGCTGTTCACTACTAGAAAGAAAATCACTAATAGAAGAAAATCAACATAACGCTAAATTTAATTTAACATTGTGGCTTATTTAACAAACAAAATGGACATCAGCATAGTAGCATGAAATTATGAATTACAACATGTATATTAGATCCAGTGCTTACTACCTTATTGAAAGAGATGGTGCCTGAAATAATAGATCCTATGCTTAGTATTATAAACTCCTCTTAGTCATTAGGATATGTCCCTCGTATTATAAAACCACAACTTAATCCTAGGGAGTTAGTAAACTATAGACATATATCAAATCTACCTTTCATTTGTAAAGTACTTGAAAGGGTAGTTTCGTCACAGCTATGCTCCTACCTCCAAAGGAATGGCATCTGTGAGGAATTCCAGTCAGGATTTAGAGCACATCACAGTACAGACACTGCTTTGATCAGAGTTACAAATTATTTGCTCTTGTCATCTGATCGTGGCTGCATTTCATCACTTGTACTGTTAGATCTTAGTGCTGCTTTTAACACCATTAACACAGCATACTTTTAAATAGACTTAAAAATGATGTTGCATTAGTGGAATAGCATTAAAATGGTCTAAATCATACTTGTCTGATCACTTTCAATTTGTAGCAATAAACAATGAGGAATCTTACTGATCATAAGTCCAGTACGGAGTACCATAGGGATCAGTTTTAGGGCCCCTTCTTTTCGCACAATACATGTTTCCCCCTAGGAGCTATAATTAAGAGACTTGATTCATTTTCACTGCTATGCTGATCTCTATTTTAGTCGGATCTGATACCTTTTGACTGAATTTAGATCGGGTCTGATTTTTATTAGTTATGATATAATTCATTTTTGTTTATGTTAAACTGGTTAACAATTAACAAAATACAGCAGTGAATTGTTTAGATACGTGTTACGGAGCCATCTGATGCCTTTCCTATTCAAGCCGCATCAGATCTCACCGTCACTCACTCACGTTCTCATTCACCGGACTTTTAGAACTACACAACCCAGGATCCTTTGCACTGCAATCACACCAGCTGGAATCACCTTCACCTGTTTCTCATCATCCTGGACTCTTTAAATATCATTTGTTTTCAGTTCACCGTTGTCAGATATTGGTTAGCTTCACGCTATGCACCAGTCTGATCTTTTTCTTCTTCCTACCTGTTTACGCTTACCTGTTTACGCTTACCTGTTTACGCTTACCTGTTTACGTTTACCTGTTTACGCTTACCTGTTTACACTTACCTGTTTACGCTTACCTGTTTATACTTACCTGTTACCTTTGTTCTCTGTTTTGTCTTTATGTTATTTAACCTCTATTGCTATTTGTGTTGCCATTTGAACGTTTATGTTTAGCCATTTATATTAGTAAAAGTTTATCATTTACTTTGAATCCCGTGTGTCTTCCATCCACCCTTATAACAATACGTTGCGTGATGGGTAACCAGTGCAGTGTTGACAGAACCGGGCTAATATGTTTATACTTTTTTGTTTTTGTAAGAACTCTAGCTGATGCATTTTGAACTTATTGGAGCTTTTGTAATAGGCCAGCAGGGCAACCACCTAATAATGAATTACAGTAATCCAGTCTAGACATCATGAAAGCATGAATTAACTTTTCTGCACTTGATAATGACAGCATATGACGTAATTTGGATATATTTTTGAGGTGGAAAAACACAGTTTTACAAATGTTGACAACATGGCTTTCAAATGACAGAGTACTATCAAATAAAACGCCCATATTCCTAGCTGATGACACAGGCTTAATGGAACAACCATCAATAGTTAAGAGTTCAACAACAGAAAGTTTCTAGTCATCCAACTTTTTATATTGACTAAGCATTCCATCATTTTACTGAATTGATGCTTTTCATTACGCCTCGAAGAGATTTCAGTTTATGATATCGGCCACATTAATTGTATACCAGCTTAACACTAACACAATTATAAATAATTTATATCACAACTAATAAAAATCAGACCCAATCAAAATATTGACAATTCAGTAAATGTAGTACATCCCTATAAATCAAAACTTGATTTGATGACCAAATTACTGATTGCAGCTGTGATGCCTCAGAGGAAAAATGACCCTCCAAGTGAGCCTGGGTTCTCCCAAGGTATTTTTCTCCATGTATTTATATATTAATCAATGGAGTTTGGGTTCCTTGTCACCATGTTGGGGTGCTCACTGGGATATTAGATACTAAATTTGCTTAGGGTTCTGTAAATTCTGTTACCATTTACCAGTTTTAATATTTGTAATATTTCATTTACAGTATATCCTTTTGTTTTTGTTTTGTCTGTAAAGCTGCTTTGAAACAGTGCTACACTGTAAAAGCGCCAAACAAAAAAATTGAACTTGAACTTTAACGGGGGGTGGCAAACAAACAGATTATCTCTGCACCATAACATTGAAGATACATGGGGGTGGTAAAACAGATTAGCATCAAGGTAATATAGTGGTCCGAGTTTTGCCACAGCAAACACCACTTCACATTTTCTTCAGAAAATGTACCTATCCAGTTGTTGTGTTTATTATTTGTAATTTGTGAGGCTCTGTAAGAAAACACCTCACAATGGGGTTTATGTTATACCCCTGGGGCGTTAGAGCCGCCCAAAATTTCCCATAGACTTATAATAGCCCTTAGATTGCCAGATAGATTATCTTTGCATCAGAGTGTAATAGAAACAAATAGGGGGGTCATTTGAAAACCAGTTAGTCTCCCAGGAGCTTCATGATGCACAACCCAGCATGTTGGGTTAAAAAATGTGTTGGGTTATTTTAACCTAGCATGTTTTCTGTCCAATATTTACTTAGCACTGGGTTGCCAGTTGGGTTGTTTTAAACACAGCCATTTTTAGAGTGTATTTTTCATATTAGTATAATTAAACTCTTAGACAATTCTCAGTAAACATCCAATCAGCCTCCATATGCACAATACCATGTAAGACAAAGACAAATAACTTTTTCTGGGAAACTGCAACCTCAGATTGGTTCACATATTTAGGGTGTGACATCCTCACAGTTTAAAGACCTTTGTCTAAAACCTCAAGCGCTCTCTCACCCTGCTTATTGCAACTTCGTCTGGATCTTCATCAAGTTCTTAGTTAGGACCTTTGCTCTTTTGGGGTCTTCTGATGATGAACTAGAAGAAACCTACACTGAGCTAGAAGAACAGCTGGAGCCTTAAGAAACTGCATCAGAAGACTTTCTTTTGATGGGCAAGACATGCAAGTATCATACTTGATACTTGACCGCGGCAGGAAACTCAGGGGTGGCCATCTTGCCACGGCAGGAAACTTGGGGGCGGCCATCTTGACCACGGCAGGAAACTCAGGGGCAGCCATCTTGACTGCGGCAGGAAACTCAGGGGTGGCCACCTTGACCATGACAGGAAACTTAGGGGCAGTCATCTTGACTGTGATAGGAAACTCTGGGACGGCCATCTTGACCGCGGCAGGGAACTCGGAGGCGATGTCCTTCAGCCGTCTGCCGGTAAAACGATCATCACCCACTCCGAAAAGGTGCGAAAACACTCTCGAGGACCCTGCCCGGACAGCCTAGCCTTTGTGGTGAAGTTAAGACCCACATTGTAAAAAGTACAAAGGCAGACTACAGGTAATCCAAACAGCACAGGAGACAGATACATGCAATAGAAATAACAACCAGATAAACAGAAGGGTCAGACTAAAACTGTTAGGGAACACACTCCATACAGAAAAACTAAAACGGACCCAGAATGGTGAAAACAGAGTCCAGATAAAGTGTCCGGGTAATGAATAACAGGTAAGAACAATGATGATGATCGGTGACAGGTGACGGTAATCAAACATGGAGGACAGTGCAATGGATACTGGGAAATGGAATCCATGGTGAGGTGAAGGGTAAAACCGTGACATTTACTAAAGGGCGAATATCAGCCTTTTACAAATTTTTACTGATTGTTGGGCCATTGGTCGGAGAAGAGTCCACTCTGATTTCTTAAACAAGCATACGTGACTATTGGTTTTTATTTCAGCAAAATAGATTAAAGAAGTACTGAATTATTGTCATTTAACAAGGTAATCATGTTAGAATAAAATGTTTTTTAATAACATTGAAAAAGCTTTAAAAATGAAATGCTAAATCCTTGGACAACACAATAATGCTGCCAAACTATTCTTATGCATCTTATGCACTAATATTTAGTCTTGTAACTAATATTCTGTGGAATCAAGGATTAACAATTATGTGGTCTGAACATCGTTTCATAGTTGAAAATGCTAAATGCAGAAACATGTTGCTACAGCCCTCCTACATCTTGTATTTTTTATGTTGTCACAATGTTGCAAGCACATAAATAGTGATGTTTCCAGTTTTATTATTTTGTTCCCTGAGGTGTTATAACAATATTACAAAAGTTTTTTTGCAGTAAAAATATGCAATTTATGATCTTTTTCCACAATGCAATCAAGCCATTGGCTGCATCTGAAAGCTCTAAAATGATCATTCTAAGGTAGGTGTCATGGAAACGCCAGGCTTCCCACCAATCAGCAATTACTATCAACCAAGTTCAACCAACACACGCACATGTCCTGCATCACCAATCACCAGCACCACAATATAAAAGCTCAACCTTTACACAGTCGCTTTGTCTGGTCTCCACTGTGAATAAGGACTCATTACCATTGACTTACCTGCTTCCCGTTCCTGACTTCTCTATCTCCTGTATCCGTCAATGCCGGCTGACCCAGGGGCTGTGTTTATATTGCCAGATGAAGATGAGCCTTCTTCACACTGAGGACCTTCACACTAAGGATTTAGATTTACTGGTTCTGGAGGATTCCACTGCCGGAATCGTCCTAGGGCGCCTATTACTCATAGCCCAAGTCCTGAAGTGGGGTAGGAAATGCTTTCCACTGTGTCTTCCCAATGTACTTCCCAATGTAACCCTGTCTATGAACTTATGAACTTAAACTTCCCTCACAATACAGGATACACCCCACTTTCCATGTCTCCCTGTTGAAACCTTACCACTCACCTGTTTCTCCTGTCTCCACAGAGCCTGGTCCAGCAGACAATCCCCCTCTCCCGTTGGTGCTGTCTGGTTTCACTTACCCTCTGTGTCTGAGTCTGCATCCCATAACAGTAGGAAGGCATCAACGCATGTCTGCAATCCAGTGTTTGCTTTACCTCCTGTCTCCTGAGGTACCCTCATCTGATCAATTTGAAGGCAGCATAGTTGTATCCTTCGCTGCCTTGAATGTCCCACAATCCTGTGCATCTGCGTCCACCGTGAACTTGATTGGTTGAGCAAGGTCGAGCTCAAAAAAATAAAATGCTGCCTAAGAAAGCTATTGTATCACAGTTTTATATAAATTAGGTTAACTCTCACTTTCAAAAAGATTTGATTGCATTACTACCAAGAAATTAGTGGTGTATTTTTTAAAAATTTGATTGGTTATGGCCAAAGTGCACTCTATTTATATTTTAAATATAATTCCATTACGGTACCTAAAAAGCTTGTCCAAAAGGGATTACCGGTGGTGTCTTTGCTGTCTCTTCGCTGTCTCTCCACTGCCTCTGAAGTCATTGACTGATGAGGCAATTAAGCAACAAATCAGCTGCCTAAGCTTTCGGACTAAGCCACCGTTTTAAAAAGTCAGATTATGTGCCTCCATTCAGCATTCTTTGGCACTCCGGCCAATTCTGTGATTGACAGCTACACTCTACAGGCGGCCCGCAGGCCAAATCTGCCCCGTCAGCAATAATATCTGGCCTGTGCCCGCAGTTAGATTATTTTGATAGTGGCTGGTTCTGAAATAGATCTGTCATGACAGCAACAATTACTCACATACAATCTTTAGTGATTTAGTTCTGCCTACAAAATAAAAGTACGAGAACGTTTTTGCAGCAGGGTTTTATTTTGACATTAATTGAGAGCTTTCAATGTGAAAAGTTCTGAAAGACATTCAAAACAGTCTGTGGATTGCTAGACACACTCTAAAATAGCCATCATAAAATGTGTGGTATGCAAAAACAAACAGTAAACCAATTGAACTTTTGCTTATAACGCATCTCCCAAATATGTGAATGAAGGTTTTTTTAGATTACGTGTCACTACTCTGCTTTATTAATTTATCTAGTGTAAAACCGCCACGCAAATGTGTCTTTTTGCCATTTAGTGGCGAAAATATTTTTTGGCCTGATGCCAAACTACATTAAGGTTTTACGACTAAAGGAGCACATAAATGAATAAATAGCAAAGCTCTCGTGTGCGCTTGCCAGGCGCTTGAAGAAGTGCAAAGCGCAGACTTCGGGAACAAAGGCTCTTTTAAACAGAGGTTTTCACCATAAATAATGCACTTACTGCAAAAAACTATTAATATCACAGATTATTATAAATACTAATAATAAGCCAGGAACAGCAGAGGTGTTTGGCTGTCATTTTACCGCTATCACAATCCTATTGTGAGTTCAACAAGTCACTTGTTTCTTTGCTCTGGTGTGTTGCACTATGAGGACTGAGTGTTACTGCTCGTTTGAATGACAGTGGGCAAAGTGAATTGAAGAAAGTGAATGTGTGTCTTTTGGGGAGGGTATTTGAAAACATATCAGCATCTGTAATATCTCGAATCCAGCCACTTTTACTTTTCGTGAATTTCCAGAGAATAACTCAATAAATGCTTTCGTTATTGATAAGGAGGATATTCCAAGCTATAAAACTTGCAAGCATGTATTAATGATACCACAACCTCTTTTATGCTCCTTTAAATCTATATAAAATGTGAACTTTAATGTTTTCACTGGGTGGTGACTGCAAATCAAATGAAACAGAGAACCATAGTATGTAATTGTGTAATATGTAATATGTAATTACAGCACTCACCATGTATCTGTTTTTGAGGTAAAGATTCCCTCCATAAAGGCCTCAGGGGGCATCCATTTGACAGGCAGCATAGCACGGCCTCCTTTCCTGTAATAGCTGGCTCTGTAAAAAAAGCATACAAGCTCAGAAACAACAAACTGAGTTATCGCAATAAACAAAGATGAATGCCCATAGTAGTGGAATAGAACAGAGGGAAGGAATTGAGGGACATATTA